>JAQIXO010002056.1:0-10696 GCA_034700305.1 Protaphorura armata | reverse complement strand
GTGAGCGAGAAGAGAGAAAAAATATCAAAAATTTATCCTCTCTCACGCATATTTGCTTAGAGTTGCAGGTAGAGCCTCAGGACGACCGATGCGGCACAACCACAACCACACGCCTTGAGCTCTGACTTGCAACTGCAACTGACATGAGAAATTGTATTACCTTTCCCTTCCGTAATAAAATCGACGAGTGTTCTGGGATGAAGGTGCTCGCGTAGACTGAGAGTCCCATTAACATCCACTAAAAATGGGACGAAGGTCGAGACGTGATCCTGGAGATTTTGTCCCACACGTAAATTCACTCTGCATTTCAACTGTAATTTATGGATTTCATGAGTATTATTAAGTATATTTATGTCTGTTTAGAGAACTAACGCTCAATTAGAAATAAAATGAGCTAACCCCGACAGAATTGAGATGTTTCTTTGGCCCTATCCCTGACAACATCAATAATTTCGGAGAGTCAATGGCTCCAGCACTCGAAATGATATCTCTTCGAACTCGGACGAATCTTTTCATTCCAAATCGGTAGTATGTAAGACCGTAAGCGTGACGGTTTTTGTCCAGATGAATCTGAAATGGATATGAAAGTCAGAAAAATATTGTACGCACGTCTGACGTAATTTGCACACTATTTTTTAGTTTACCTTGACAGCTCGAGAGAATCGATAGATTGTCAAGTTTCTTCTTTTTCGTATTGGTTTGATGTATCCTTGGAAAGTCCCTGATCTCAACCCACGCTTCATATTCACGTCCATCTCTGCAAAACCTGTGGAGATAGAAATATTTTATGTTCAGTTTTTTTTGACAAAGGTAGAACAGAAGTAGAAATCAAAATAGAAATATATGTAGTTTCGAACCTTCCGTTTGACGACCATTTGAGTCATAGACTTTGAAGCCCTTCTCCTTGGCTGCTTTCAGAAAATAATCAGACATTTGTGTAAATCCAACTTTCTCTATATGGATTGGTCCTCCTTGAGAGTGAAATTCGTCTGTTCAAGATTAAAATTATTTTATTAATAATTTAAAATTAATAAAGCAGACTATTTATTTTTAATTGCAGGTTTACCGTTCGGATACTCGCCATGATAGTCTTCAAGTTTTTTAAAGAATGGTAGGACATTTGAGTAAGACCATGCTGGGTCATTCGTTATATTCGCCCAATTATCATAGTCATTTGGATTTCCACGTTGATAAATGACTCCATTTAGGTTACTACATCCACCTAACCCCGTTCCACGTGACCAAGAAATGACCTATCGCATCGAAATCTCGAAATCATTAGTGTCCCTATTTAATTATTAAGCTGTAACCTACATATACACTTACATGATTCGGTAGCGATAAGCATGAGTTATTCTGTGTGACAGTTTGGTACATCAAGTCTACACCAGGTACCCTCAGTAAGGCTGGTCCTCCGCCGCCAAAATATGTGATTGGATGGGGGTCCCCGCCCAGTTCTAGGAGTAGGACTTGACTATGCCTGGAAAGACGATTGGCCACCACAGCTCCAGCGGATCCTCCTCCAACTAAACATTTAGTGTACAGGGTGACAAAAATATGACGGCATTTTTTAAGATTTTCTCTACATTTTAAGCACGTTATTTCTTACCGACGATATAGTCAAAAACTTCTGTGATCTCCGCGTGTTCTCTCCAAGACCTGGAATTGTCGTAGTCTTTATAATACCCAATGTACACAGACATTGTGAGTAAAACTGTTCCGGACTTAATGAATTGACTAGCAAATTTGCTGAGTAGTGGTAGCCCGAAGTGTGATTCAAATAACATGGTAATTAATTTCTTAATTAGAAAATAAACTATTAATTCAATAAGAAAATTAACGTGAAATACAATATTAATACTGAGGATCAAAATTGATCATTTATAATTCAATGACTGATTGGGATCAAATCTCTTAAGCAAGTAAGTAACTTCTAACTTTTGTTTTATTTCTTTCAGTGGTACCAGAGTGCATTCAACTTTTGCACATTTTTTCTAAATCTGGCCATAAAAGTTTAATACAGAATCAGTTCATTCCAGATTTTGTTGTATGTATCTAATCATTTGTGTGCACCTGCATAGTTTTTGGAGGTACTTCCAATTTGATTTGTGTGGTAATGCATGTTATGTGCATGATGGTGTAGACAGCAAATGATCCATGCTAAACCAGTTTTCTTTATATCTTACAATTAAACTGGACAAAAAAAGAATGGATTAAATCACTGGATAAATCCAAATTGCATGCGGTTTCATTTGTTCCGTGTTTTCCCAAAAAAACAGACAGGTTATTGTACGAATTCAATGAAATCACATACGTAAGAGCCAATCTTGGTAGATATACTACAACTACACTAAACACACCCATCGATTTGATCTTTGATTTTTTAATGATGATTTCCCTAATGGAGAAAGATGAGAAACATTTACGAAATGTATAAGCATAATTTCACGACATGGCTAATGGGTTGTTCCCATTATATTAATATTGGCTCCTTTCGTATTTTTTGAGCCTTCTTCTCTATTTCTAAAAATAATCTAATAAAAATATAATATTTATACGGTTTACTGGTGGTAAGACAGAAAATGCGATGTTATGGATTATATTTATGCCTGGTGTTATGATGATTTGATAGTACTAACTTTACTTTATAGCTAAAGTGTAGCAACTCTACTCATGTCAAAACTAAAGTAAAGACTTCTTGCCTCAGTTTTTCATCCGGACTCTGTACAAGACCAAATGGTTGATTCGATGCAGTCACTCAGGAATATTTACAAAAAACACAATACAGACCATGCATATGTACTGCGCGTTACGTAATGTGGAAACAGTAATCAAGAGCTAAAAAACGCAATCACTTTCATTAGGTATATTATACGCTAGGCAGAGTCGAATGCAAATCACACGTACACACTCATCACTCCATCCGAAGTACCATACATTTAACTTTACATCACTTTTCCCGTCGGTGTGACTCTTTTTTGTAGAAACCATGCAAAAACAATTTTCTTCACAAATTACTCTATATATATTTAAAAGTGTAATTAGATACACCTGAACAAACAGTTACATTACAAATATTGTGTGCATATGGAGACTGTGCAGGAATTTCGTACATGTTCGACTAGTAGTGTTTATTTTATACCTTAATTAAGTATGTCTGGAATAAAAACATTTAAGATTGTCTTGCCTTCTGAACCATTCTTGTTTTCTAGGACAAACTTCATATTGTTGAGCCCAGTAACGTCGAATAAAAAAATGAGCCGGTTCGAATTCCCGGGCTTGCAGAATTCAAAGGATGTCAACTTGTAAATTGTAAAATAATTGAATTATCTTACCATGAACCATGGCTCCACTCTAATGTCATCTGGATGACTGTAGCAGTTTGGATTAATGCTTGTCAAATGGATTCCGACTCATCAATTTGAGTTCTCCAATGCTTTTGGGGCGTGCAAGGATTTGTAGAATAATATTAGCATCACGATCAAAATATTTCGATGTCCATTGATGGGAAATTTGCACAGGAACCGCTGTAATTCTTTGTAAGGCCGCTGAACCAACACTAACTAATTGTAAGTTTGCTGCTCTAATGATATATGAAATAATACTCAATCAATACGGTTTCATGAGTATTAAGTATTTTCATGTTTATATAGAGATCTAACAGCTCCTAGAAATAAAATGAGCTCACTCCAACAGAATTTAAATTCTTTTTAATTAGTTACAATTCATTTATTGGAGAAAGTCTTGGGTGTTGTACAGGGTTTGTATTTAAACTTATTTCCTACTAATAATAAAAGACCTACTAAATAAAACTATATTATGATGATTTTAAAAGACTAAATCCAGATTATCAACGAGAATAGCGGCTGCACAAGAATTGGAGTAACCAATTCCGCAAACCTCCAACAAGTTTATTGAACATTTATAGAATTCAAGAAATCGTGTAATTTAGAGAGAACGTAGAATGTCTTTACGGACATAGAATGTAACATGTAACACTATATAAGTACAAGTTATACATACATTAAAAATCCCGTCTAATTTATAAATACTTTCATTTCTCTGCAAGAAATTAAAGAACACACTTTTTGCACAATACCAAGCCGTGTGTAATAGTAGCTTTCGGAGAATGTTATTTGAAATTTTGTGTAACGTAATTTGTAATTGAAAGAAATCAATTCCTTCTGAAAACTCGGGTATTGGAAATTGGAACTGTGGTTTCCCGAGAGTACAAACTATAGCACTTTACATTTTACTTTGTTTTAGCCCGTATCGCATGAGTTAGCCAATTCAGAGAGTGCATACACTTGACACATACTTCTTAAACTTGGTCTAAGTTTACAAATACACCCATACCCAAATTAGATGAGACAAGTTCAAGGCTTACAGAGTCAGAGTGCAAACTAACCGTTACATTAGCTACATTTGGTTTACCAGACACTAGACTCCTCATGTGGTCTCTTCGTCTTCAAACTTATATTGCGTAATGTGAGTATGTGAGTCCGTGGAATGGATTTGCTAATCTATAATTAGCAATGAACTGGGTGGGACGCAAGTTTCAGACACACAGTCAGAAACTAAATTAATAGTTACATTAGTTACATTTGGTTTAGTAGACAGTAGATTTCTCATCCGGTCTCTTCGTCTTTTATCTTATATTTCGTAGTGTGAGTGCGTGGAATGGATTTTCTAATCTATAAATTAGCGATGAAGTGGATTCCCTATTCTGCATAAAGTGTATTGCATTTCGAAAAGAATTTAGAACATTTTTGGGTGCCGATTTTGTAAAATTTTAAACAAAAAGTACAGAGCCAAATTATCTTAACTGAAAATATGCCACCCGTCCCTGTGACAAAGTACGCACTAACTCAGCAAAATCAAGTTGATTTATTTCAAGGGTGTAGAGCTTACCCAAGTGATTTGGAATTGGCCTTACTTTGTGATGAAGTGAAAGTACACCAAGAAGTTGGAAAAGTTGTACATGTACGGAACGAGGAAGGTGGTATCAATGAGGAATGGACAATTTTACGAAATGGGATCCAGGAACTGGGTTGGCTCCAATCCCTATGGTCCAAGGGTTACTTTGGAGCAGCTTGTTATAGTCCAAAGTACGGAAATATTGTGATTCCATTTAAAGGAACCAGCCCTGACACGAGTTACGGAGATTTTGCAAAAGAAATATTAGCAGATTTGAGAATTGGCAGAAACCTTGTTCCAAAAAATTTAAAATGGGCTTACGACTTTACTCGTGACATATGGGGAGATTATGGCTCAAGTGTTTTGAGTGTATCAATAACAGGACATTCTCTAGGCGGATTTTTGGCTTCAACTAGTGCTTTTTACATGAAACATCCTAAATTTGTTAATGATTCGCGTAGTTCAGTCCACATTCACACCGTTACATTTGATAACCCAGGCTCCAAGTATGTTTTTGAAAATCATTTTACGCGCCATGAATTGCGTTTGGACGGGCGCCATTTTGTTGACCTTGACCTGACGTGCTACCTCTTGAGTCCAAATTTGATTAACTCATGGACAGATCATGTTGGAACTTTGTTCTATCTTCAAGGTCGTGGTTTTCATTTACTAAAGTACATCATTCAAGGACTCAGCAGTAGCAGGACGCGGGAAAAAGTTGAAATATTGGACTGGCCCTTTGGTGGTTCCGAAACTTTTCGAGTTAGATGGAACCAACGATTTGGAAATAATGAAAGTACTAGAATCCTTCCCTTCCACTTCCAAGAATTGCCGGTTGAATCATGTCATATGAGTGGATTTAATGAAGTTGAGCGAGTTTTCCTCACAACAATGTACAGTTTGATGACCCAGCACGGACCTCCGACAAATGATCGACCCATCGTTCCATTCCGAAGTGAGAGATTTGGACACGAAAGTGATCTAACACTTTTCAATTTGTTCAACTCATTTGCTGTGAGCAATGCAAGTCACGTGATTAAACTTAAACCTGAAATTGAGAATAGAAATACAATATTAGGAAGAATTGAGCGTTTTGTGACAGTCGTGAAATGTTTTAATTACGAAGACAGCAACATCATCACTCATCTGGCTTCACTCCTTTTTCAATCCGGAGCTAGAATAGAATTATCTGAAACTGCTGCTCATGTGGACAACCCAGAATTGGCTCGATTCAGAAGAATTTTGGAATCCCATTTCAAAGGTTCGAATTCAGAGTTGCCGCCCCATGCTATAGTTCAGATCATTCTACCAAATGCCAAAACATTCGTTCCAACGCTTCACGTCTACTCCATCTTAAGAGATATTGCAAAAACTCGTCAGCCTCCAAAACGTTTTGCCTTGGTTAATGGAAATGAAAAAAATTTAAACACTCTTGTAAAATTTTTGTTTGAACCTGTCAACTTGCTCCCCTCATTGGATGCTTTACTTGTTGAATACAATCACCGTGACAATTCAATATTTGATTCCATTTTCACTATGGTGTCCATTGCCAACTCACCTCAACGTCTCTCCATTATAGTGTCTAGTAAAACAGCAAGTATTGGCGGCGGATATGATGTTGAAGTTATCAATTTGAACAACACAAAATTCAAGGCCCCCGAATTCTCGGATTTGACCATTCGCTCGCGCAGCCTTATTCTGAGTTCCACTATTCAAATTCAAGGGAGTGAAATCCGTTTAGATAATTTATTAAAGTTACTTTCGGTGAAGGCGCAGGATGTTTTAGAGCCATATGCTTTATGCCGAATTAACGATGGAGTACAACTGAGGATCGGGCATCTGCTGGAAACAATGGATTTGTTTGAAAAACAGCACTACATGACAAGAACATTTAAGAAAATCTATCTCAATGTGGATCAAATGAACTCTGCTACATTTAAAAGTCAACAGAGCACTATTTTAGTGTTCAGTGAAGGTGTCCCTCCAAACCTACCTGATGAGCAAGTGCGTACGATTGCTGAGGATAATTACTCCAGCTTGTCAGGTGACTTCAAATTCATATTCATGGACAACACAAGCAGTCCTTATAAAAATGTTTTCAAGAAATTGTGTCAGTTTATTTCTGATGGTGCAGGAACTAGTACTCCCAAGAATTTGCATTGGTTCAAATGTGAAAGAAATGGGGAATACGTTTGGCAAATGTCACACGGGGATATCTCAAATCTTGCTACATTGGTAAACGCCGAACTCAGATCATTGAAGACCAAACATACAAGTGCTCCAGGAGACTCATCATACAGCGAGGAAGACATGTTAGATTTTCCAAATCACTTGACACTCCTTATTGATGAGCCTGGAATGGGAAAGTCTGTGTCTCTCAGGCAACTGGCCCTCAAACTCAAACACAAATACCCAGAGAATTGGGTCATTCTTCTAGATTTGGATAAATACATTTCATTACTAGCCAAGTTTGATTCTACAATGGAGTCCTTAATTGTTATCATGTGTGAAGGAGTGGAGGAAGCTTCGACGGAGCTCGGTCGACGGTTACTTGAAAAATATT
The DNA here is from genome assembly GCA_034700305.1 of Protaphorura armata. NCBI lineage: Eukaryota > Metazoa > Arthropoda > Collembola > Poduromorpha > Onychiuridae > Protaphorura > Protaphorura armata. The sequence continues at coordinate 3,216 of JAQIXO010002056.1, read as the reverse complement.
TTCAAGTCGATGGAAAAGTGTGTGTATTACTCGATGGGTTTGATGAGATACAAAACTCGGAACGTGAAGTTGTTATAAGATTGTGTCAGTTCTTGATGAAACAAACTAATTGTAGAATTTGGGTCGCATCCAGACTCCACACCGAAGACTTGTTGACCAAAGGTCTTGGCTCATTTTCCCACAGATTAAACCCATTGAACGACGTACAAAGAAGAGAATATTTTCTGAAATTCTGGCTCAATCACCCTGCCTATCTCGACAGGAATTTTGAGGACAGGGTTAAATATGAAGATTTGGTAAAATTTGTAGATTTTTTGCTCCAAGATATTGAGAGTATTGCAGATAATGAGTTTGTCGGTGTTCCACTTCAACTCTTCATGTTTGCAACGATTTATTTAGAAGATTTTCTTAAGTTTTGTCAAAAATTAGTGAATAGAGAAGTGATAGAGGTTACAGAGACTACTGTGCGATTTAAACGAATTGACGATATGTTACAACTCTATCATCTATTTGTTCACAAAAAATATGATTTGTGCCTTGAGGAGAAGTGTCATTATCCCGTACTTCATCGCTGGGATGAAAGAGAAGTGCTCAAAGGCTACCGGACCCTTCATCAATATGCCGCATTTCAATATATATTCCCTGTAACAAAATACAATTTGACAAAATGTTGGACTTCACGTCTTGACTCTGGATCTGGCGAAACTTAATCAGGTAAATTATACATGAAAGATTTTCAAAGATAAGGGATTGATAGAATTCAAATAAAAAAATACAATGTATCTTCTCAACCTTGTTTGTGCAATAACTACGGTCTCTTATTTTCAGATCGGACTCGTAAAAATGCAACAGTCCGAGGAAACGAAGGATTTGAGCCCATTGGTGAATAATTCCATCAGTCCATTCATTCATCGTTCTCTGGCTGAATATTTTGTTGCCGATTTAATTGTGGATAGAATTCGATTGGAGCCTGAGAAACTAAAAGCGTTGGAATTTCTTCGAGCGGAACACAATGGCATTCCACGATTCTTTCAACCAGATTTTGACAAAATCCGTTACTTCATTGACCATATTTTGATGTATGAACAAGAACAACCATTCCGTGGAACTCTGATTGACATAGTTGGTTGGATGCCTTACTCACCAGAGCGGCTAATACCGGCCACGTCATCCACTGATGAATTCGGTCGTACCTTGCTGCACTACGCTGCTTGCTACGGGGATTGGGAACGAGGAATTCTTGGACTTATTCTTCGAAACAGAGAGCTAACAGAAAAGAAGGACGAATTTGGTGCGAACTTTATAGATTATTTGAGCATATCTAGGTGGAATTTAAAAGCCATAGAAGCTACTATGGAGACACTGGCCATGATGGAAGAAAATGGATTCGAGGATCTAAAAGTGCTCGAATTCTCCGACTCTAAGGAGAAACTTTGCCAATCAATTTTAGTTGACACGAAATTCCAGTTTCTAATTTGGTTTTCAGGAAGTTTCAGAGACAGGAAAACATATGTTGAGGTCATGGCTTCAAGAATAAAGGCGTGGAATCACCGTTTCAAATGAATCTCGAAAATTTCCCTGAGCATCGAAGCTACATGGCGGGGCTCGTTAAAAGTCGGAATTTTCTTCGAGAGGCAGTAATTTTGGACGCGTTTGATGAATATGTTAAATCATCGACCATAGAAAAGTGATTTTTCTCGTAATCTTTAAAATTCAATTTTTGATGAACTTACTTGAATTTAATTAAAATACTGTTACCATTTGCTATAAATTGTGTTCTTCAAAATATCAATTAATAATATCTATATTATCTATATATAATATCTATATATAATAATATCGAGTATGAAATAATTCGAACAGTTCTTATTTTGCAATATTATTTATAATTACATGAACATTATCATGTGATGTATTATCGCACAATTAGTAACAAACACAGTAGGAAATAAGTCTATATAAATACTAACCCTGTACAACACCCAAGACTTTCTCCAATAAATGAATTGTAACTTTGCTTTTAAATTCCAGCATTAATGCTGTCTGCACAGGCGAACACAGGTGAACGTATTATGTTATTCATGGCACCAATACAAAAGAGAAAGTTAATTCACATCCAGACAATCCATCGAGCTGTAAACGTAAACTAAAATATTGTATACAAATTATGTCGAACGCGGGCATTTTTTTATAGGATTCATCCATACAAATACAAATCACGCCTACGGTATTACATACTACCGACTTGGAATGAAAAGATTCGGTCCGAGTTCGAATAGAAATTATTTCAAGTGCTGGAGCAACTGACAAAAAAAAATTCAATTCTGTTGGACTGAGCTCATTTTATTTTTAGGTGCTATTAGTTCTGTATATAAACATAAAAAATGCTTAATACTCATGAAACCATATTAATTACAGTCGAAATGTAGAGTGAAGTTAAGAGGGGGAAAAATCTTCAGGATCACGTCCTGGCATTAGTTCCATTTTCGGTGGATGTCAAACTCAACTTTCTCAGGGACTTTCTCTCCAGAAAACACTTGTCGATCGTCTTACGGAAAAGGAACAGGTAATTTCTCCTTAGTAATTTCCATAGATGAGGATGGCATAAATCAACATTAAGAAAAGAAACCCACGCCATATTATCTTACACCTTGATAAATTATTGTGTTCATATTTCTCAGGGCTAATTGCCTCTATCGGTTTCTCCGTCATTGGTCGTGTGACTTCGTCTGTAAGAAATGACTCAGATTGTCAGATTGGCCAGACATCCAGTAGCACAATGGTACAGCAAACTTAGTGTTGGCCCAGCGGCTCTAGAAAGAATTACAGGGATTCCTGCACAAATTTTCCGCAAATGGACATAGAACTTTTTTGGTCATGGTGCAAATATCATTCTAATATAAAATTCTATTCTTTTGAGACGTTGCACGTCTCAAAAGTGTTGGACAATGAATGAGTTGCTCCTTCTCTCTAAGGGGTGTGCGGTGCACCCACCACCCACTCGATCGTTTTTTTTCTGGAGAAATTCAAGAGTGACGGTTATTACGCATGTGTTTGTCGTCATTCGACCATGACCATACATCATCCAGTGAGACGGAATTGGAATATCTCGGGTTCAGTCGTGGACTCAGAGTTAAGAGTAGTGCTGCGGAAGCGGCTCATTTGAAAAAGCTGAGGAAGTATGATTTCCTTCAGGGGCGTTTTCTCTTTGTGCCG
>JAQIXO010002055.1:0-10701 GCA_034700305.1 Protaphorura armata | reverse complement strand
TTGTCATGGATTTTTGGCGAGTTCTGATCTTACAAAAGATGGCCCTGCAAAAATACTCTCGGAAGGTATTTATTTTTTAAAAAAACTCTAGTGTTTCAATTTTGACACGGTAGTAAATTTTTTCTCTTCTCCTCTTAGCTTACATCCAGCGGAGCAAAAGGACCAAGAAACCAGTGAACATAATTTTAGTGGACTGGGCAGCCCTGTCTGGTAATAAAAAATATCCTAATTGGTGGGATAAAGCGACAATCATATTCAATTTGGCCAAAGCTTACGCTCTTCCAAGATTCATTCATTTTTTTGTGGGATGGTACACTGCAACCATGATGGAGTATTTGGTCGTGTGTGGTGGAGCCTCTCCTGACTCAATTCACGCCTTGGGACACTCACTAGGGGGACATGCCATGGGATACGCTGGGAAACTTTTTAACAGTCGACAAATTGGGAAAATATCAAGATTAACAGGTGTGTGAAGAATTTATTACAAAATGTGTACGCTTATATTGTACGCCTTAAGTTTTTGATTATTGTTTGTCTAATAGTTTTGGATGGAGCAGGCCCTTGCTTTGATAATTTTAAAATGGTCGAGTGCTTTGAAAATGAAGTTATGTACACACCTGCGTCTCCAACTGATGCTCAATTTGTGGATGCTATTCATACTCATGGAGAGGTTTTGGGGATGAAAAAACCAGTTGGGCAAGTGGATTTTTATGTCAATGGTGGATTGTGTCAACCGGTAATTTAATTAGTCAACTTTAGAACAGGACTCTAAAAAAATTAAACCACAGTGTGATCTCACAATTAGGGCTCGCAATCCGTCGGATCGGATCGGATTTTGGGACTCTCGGATCGATCCGGTCCGGATTTTCCAACCGTCGGATCAATCCGGTTCGGATTAAAATCCGATCCGACCGGATCGGGTTATAATCCGTCTATACCACTTAAGCCATGATCGAAAAGATTCGAGTGCTATTTTCTATGACAAGATTGTAGTACATTTCTATGACATATGTTGAAACAAGTAGATTTCATCTGTATTAGGCTAAATCCGAACCGAAATCCGTCGGATTCTTCGGATTAAAATCCGTCGGATCAAGCGTTCGATCCGATCCTAAATCCGATCCGAGAAATCCGACGGATTACGGATCGGATCGGATTGCCAGCCCTACTCACAATTGTATTGTCTTTTTTCAGGGTTGCTGGTCCTTATTCACTTGCCCTGCGTGCTCTCTTTGTAAGTACGATATGATATTAGTATTTAATGGTTACTCTAATTATTACCCGATTATTACAATCCATAGTTAAGTATGGCATGTATGTAGTTGGTATAATTATATTACTCGCCCAATATTAGAGTAATACGAGAATCATAATTAATAACCAAATTAAAAATTTAATTAACAAAATTCAAAAAAATAATGAACGAATTCTTAGGTACTTGCTCGCATAGCCGATCTTATCACTTAATGGCTGAGTCTATAAATGCACCTCATGATAATTTTCAAGCCACAAAATGCAAATCTGTGAAGGAGGCGATGACCGAGAAATGTAACTCGGACGAAACTGCAAATATGGGAGAATACGCCGACCGCAGGTATTTACAATACTTAATTGGCCAATATTGTAAAATTCAATCTTTAAATTTGAATCAGTTTTAAGAAAGACTTTCACGTTGACCAATAATAACATTTACATACTTTAGGACACGTGGAGTCTTCTATGTTAAAACCAGGGGGAAATCACCGTTTGGATTGGGACACAAAAAGTACACTTAAACCGTTTGTTCCACAGTTGAGCAATTTGTACGGATGAAAATACTAGCTAGTAAATTAATCTTGTACTAAATTTTGTGTGAATAATTCGATTATCTTGCCACCCTTTCAACTTTACGGTTTTATTTTAATTTAGTAACATTGAAAATTAAATTATAATTTTTTGACATAATTCTTGCATACTTTGTATAAGAAACACTTTAATTTGATTTGGGATATTGACCTTGACTTCCGCCTTGTTCTCCAGGATATTGACCTTGACCTCCTCCTTGCCCTCCCGGATATTTAGTACAAAATTGACAACTACGTCTGCATAGGTAGCCAGTATTCGGATCATTGCATCGATTCAGCATACGGTAACAGTTGGGATCCAAATCGTAACATTTGCAAGTATTGCACACGTTCGGACATTTTGCCCAAAGGTCTTGTCTGAGTGGGCACTCCCTTGGGACAATATTTTCACACCACCGTCTGTCTTGACATTCTCCTCCTTGACCTTGTCCAGGGTAACCGCCTCCACCTCCACCAGGTTGTCCAGGGTAACCGCCTCCACCTCCACCAGGTTGTCCAGGGTAACCACCTCCACCAGGTTGTCCAGGGTAACCACCTCCACCAGGTTGTCCAGGGTAACCACCTCCACCAGGTTGTCCAGGGTAACCACCTCCACCTCCACCAGGTTGTCCGGGGTAACCGTCTCCACCAGGTCGTCCAGGATATTTTCCAGGTTCAGGATTCTTCAGATTTATTTGTACTATAGCTTCAGAATTACTTTTTGCAACATTCTCTACCCCAGACACAGTAGAAGCCAACAATGAAACTAACAAAATAATTTCCTTCATTGTGATATACCTTCTCCAATTTTAATTTTTCAGACTCAAAGGGAAAATTAATTTACACAATACAAATACATACTTTGCTAGCCTTGCCTTTATATAAGGTGAAAATCTAATGAGTTTCTAATTAGTCCCTCACATTGTAAGTAATGTAGTCTCGTAATTGACTAATTGTACTCAAGAGGGAAGGTGACGTCCTGATAATTACTAACGCGTCTCCAGGACGGGTGTCTTGATTTTCGAACCACGTTGTAGTCGATTTGGTTATTTTGAGTACGGAGCTTTCCCTCTTTAGTCAGTCATTAAAATATCATTACTAACTACACGCATTGATAACTTTTGACTCCGGGTTAGTTTTGTGAAATAAGTATGTAATCATTGTTGTGATACAATCATGTAGTTGTTTCATTCCATTGTGATTTGAATGAAAGGAACACACTGCACATACATGCAATTAAGAGACTTTTGATTAGGTTTGAGTCATCCTGGTTAAAAATTTACTAATGAGTTAGCGTACGTAAGATTATTATGTCGAATACATGATGAGTTATTTATTAATGCAAATTTATTTTATTTTTACACATTCAAATTCACAAGATGACGACGTGAATGAATCCTTAAATAGAAAAACCAGTTAACAGAATAATATTATTTTAAGATGGTATATTGAATTAACCCGAAAATACAGCAGCGACGGCACTATTTAAAACTGTTGCGGCCACAGCCGTGATTATTTCTGGAAGTGCGTCTGTAAAACGTCTGAGTAGTCGTTTATACCATGGTAACTTCTGACTGTGCTCCTCAACAAGTTGGTCTAACTTTTCTGGAGTCAAAAAACTGGGGTCTCCATTGTTGGCTTTGATTTCTGCTCTCACGGCTGCTTCAAGTCTTTCCAGGTCTTTCCGTGACATTAGTTCGGATACATCTACGGCAGACTGATAGAAATACACAATTACATTTTTTCATTGTAAATTTTTTTGTAAATTTTTCACTATTCGCCAGATAAATAAATGTACACTCCTCACCGTTTGTCGACGTCTTCGAACAGCCACTCCTGCACAGGTATCCGGTACAAATAAAAATACCCCGAAGACAAACAAACTCAAATTCATTAGTACAGTCGATTTCATGGTGAGACTTTTGTGACTAGGTTTGGATTTAATTTATTGACTTGGCTCGGCACTCAAATACTACTACTGAAGTAATGTTAATGTGTTCGATTGACTATTCACTGGTCATTAAATCACATAATGTAAGGAAGTTTATTCCCGAAGTTTAGTGTTTTTCTATTATGTAAGTTATTCCGGAAGTTTAGTGTTTTTCTATTATGTAAGTTATTCCGGAAGTTTAGTGTTTTTCTATTATGTAAGTTTTTCCTGACAGGAAGCCGCAAACCTCTGCTCCGATTTATTGTAGGGAAGCATGCTTATAACACTTGACTGGTTATTCCGTATTAGCGAGAAATCTAATCCGGGAATATATTCTTCGAAATTGACCTCTTGTATTTATGTGCGGTCTAGAAAAGTCGTAAACTGTTATGAAACTCTACTAGTCCATCCCATACAAATGATAAAAGTCATATTTCTCAAGATAAATATATTCATCATAATTATTTGTAGCTATTGATTTCAGATTCCATCATCCGTGATACCAAATACTTGGATTGAGACTCCTTCCTATTTTTCTGGTAGAGAGTCATAAAAATCCTTATGATAATGTAAACTGATAACCTATCATTTCAACATTACCATTGCAATAGTTAAAAAAACATCAACAAACCAATCTCTAATATCATGGTCTCAATTGTTAAATCTCTCGTTTAATTAATTAATTAATTAATTATTTAATTAAACACTTACTCGGATTGGAACTCAGCAAATAGAACTAAAACTAAAACAACACTTATAACATTAAGTGCTTGATTTACCTGCACGTAAGAATGGGAGTGCGAATGTGTTCACGTAAAAATGCTCAGTATTATTAATCTAATGTTGTTTCATCGATTTAATTGGATATGGGGCACAAAATGGATTGCGCGATTGAAAATTACAATTTCAGATTAGTCCATTTATTACAATGATAAAACTACGTAAATAGTACCGCGTATTCGTCCGTATTTTTATCGGGTTCCGCTTAAATCAAACGGACATCAATTAAAAACACACGAAGTTCAATACAGTATAATCCAGTTAAGTGGGTGTGATTGTGATAATATTTTAATTCAATGTACACATTTATAAATTTCAAGAACCACATCGCACTCGTATCGAATTCCTGGTAGGCTCGTGAGATTATGGTTTTATTGTTGTTGTCGAGTTATTTATATTACTTTGTTTGTTTAAAGTTTAGTTTAAATATCCATACTCTGTTATAATTGGATTATGAGAAAATATTCAACCATTATGAATGTGTGACTTTGGATTGTAATTATAGGACAAGGTTAATCTTAAGGATTGCTCCAACAATTCAACACGATCCGATTGTTTACAACAGTTAATTCTGAAAAGTTTGGCCGAATAAGCAAAACACTATCTATCTATACATCTTTATCGATTGTCTAACGTGATATGTTTGAACGCTGTTCATCGCACATAAAAAGAAAAACAAAGAATCAAACAGTAATAATGGCAACACAAAATTATGCTATGTTCGTATGTAGATTAGCGTTAACTTGACGAGGGTGGTTTTGGGCATGTAAAACTAATGTGAAAAATTGAGTGCGAATGTGTTTGCGAAAAACAGGTCAGTAAGATTAATCTCTGCTGCCTATTCGATTTAGTTGGAATTAGGCAGAACAAAGATTACACGAGAGTTAAAACTATAATTTCTGATTAGCAAATACATTACAATGATAAAATTAAATACTACCGCGTATTTCTGTGTGTTTGTCCTGTTCCTCTTTTAAACATGATTCGTTCTGATTAATTGAAAACACATACAATTTCAGTGGAGGATAATCGAGTTAAGCCAAGAGAGTTTGATCATTCGACTGTCCACATTTCTAGATTCCAGGATACACTCGCACTCGCACTCGCAACATATTTCTGGTAATTATAAGCTCGTGAGATTATACGTTTTTATTGTTGTTGTCGAGTTATTCATCGAATTTGGCTGGCTTAAAGTTTGGTATAAATACCCACATGACTCTGTTGTAAATCAGAACAGTAAAAGGGAGCAATTCAATTGCTAAAATAAAACGGTGCGGGTAAGCTGATAGTTTCAAGGTAGGTAGTCATTTTAGAGAAAATTAATTTCGATAGAAACCAAAATGATATAATAAAGAGAGACTTTCACAAAAAATTATACGTGAAAATAATCCAATCAAAACCAGCAAGTGATCTCGGATTCACTTATTTAGTAACATCATGCATTTTTTAATTTTTCTTATTATTTTTTCAGGCAAAATGACGTCCACGCGCAATATTCGAGTGATCCTCATATTGATCTTCATAACTTTTTGCCAAGCTGACAGGTGCTTCGCGCCGACCGGAAGCCCACAAGTCTGCAGAGCAGACAATCCAGTCCCAATTTCTGACATAGTTTACCGTGCTTACATGATTGATGATATTGAGAATCTTGATATCTGCTGTAAAGCCAAAGGTTACTTGGGCGCGGAACCGATTTGGCAAGAGGAATGTCCGGTCAGGCCTGGAGGCAGCCAATTCATTGTTTATTGGCACGGAACCACCAAGCCTGAGCATCCTGAATTATCTTGCTACTCCCGTACAAATCCAACTTCTTTTAATTGGAGATGGCATTAAATCAATTAGCGTCCAGTCATGCAAGGTCAACTAATTTTCGTGATACAATTTATAATTTATTTGTACGGAATAATTAATGTAATAAACTCAATCAATCTTGAAAAATAATGATTTCAAATTTGGCCAATGTCTTCGTGAGTACATCCGTTGTGACGAGCTGAACGAAGTCACACGAGCTCGAACAAGTCCTGGTGGTGGTATGTAAAAACAACCCATTGAATTCAATCTGTTCTTGACTTCTCCTTTCAACCTTGTCACAACCAATCGTTCAGGGTCAGTCTGTACCCCGGGTTTTCTCAATTTCAATTTCGTGTACTATGTTGACTATGTATTTTTAGTTTTGGATCTAGCTGAAGATGCGAATTCATGGGCTCAGTCAGACATTTCCTGACCAATCGTAGAATTCTCGATAGAATAAAATTGATTGACGAGGATTTTAGGTGAAGAGTGTGCTGTGACGTAAGTATTAAACTATGCGTTATTCGCTACGGGAGATCGGACACTCCGTCAATGGAGTGGTGCCAGATGAATTCTTAATCTAATGGATAATTGCATGAATTAACCTAACTACGCTAAATCCGTTAGGTTAAGTCCCTCGAATCTCTAGATACCCATTTAGGACCTAATCTAACCTAAAATAATTGAAATTCCGTCAGAAAAGGTGCAAAAAATAACTCAGCCTCATAGGAATCGAATCCGAGATCCCTGCGCGGTAAGCGCGAGCACAGGCAACCAGACCACGGAACCATGCTTGGATTCAGGGTGGGAAACAATGGACTTGTCTCGTCCGTCGTGCCTGTGATTGTGTAGATTTGAACGGCTGCTCTCATATCGCATGCAGCGGATAACGTCAACTATGATGAAAGACTGCAGTTTGACCTGCGGTTTAACTGGGAGAAAATCGCGTGACATGTTATAACCGAGAAAAGATTAGAGTTGGGATCGACTTGTATGGAATACTTTGGGAAGGATATGGGATAGGAATTGGCTAATGTGAACACGAGTCGGCTTTATGTCGTACGGGAGGCACTGTCAATAGAAGTAAGTATTATTTCCGGGGATGGTTTCAGCTTTTAATAAATATTAACATCTTTATTGATATATCAAATTACACAATTTATAAATACATAATAGACAGTAAAATAATATTGCTGTGAAAAACCAATAAAATTAAGCAGTTAAGCAGACTGAATTTGTTGCATTGAGCGGTAATTTTTTAGCGGGCTTCCAATTCCACTCGCCTCTAATTTTTGATTTTCTCATCTCCCTCATAATACATATATCTGCCAGTGTCCCTCATATATTAGACTCATCGGCAACCTTCAAAATTTTATTCTTTCCCTCTTGAAACAAATCACAAAGATACATTAGATACCGGATCAACTGTGTAAACCTGAAACAACTGAATGATATACTTAATGCCCACTCGTTTGTACACATTTTCTCGCAGAGATTTCGAACACACAAATTCATCTCACATTACTTTACTGTTTTGAGCACACATCTTTTTGGATAGCGATGGTCAACAGATCTGACTCAATCTTACACTGAAAAAGAAATTTACGGTTAATCCGTTCAAGTAGTTAACGGTTTGCATGAAGTCTAAAATTGAATGTCTTGAATTCCAGGCATTTATTTTTCTTTAACTTTCTAATATTTCCTTAATTCTTGCAAAGTCGGGTCTCATGTCCGGTTGAAGGCGAAATGCTTCTTCCAGAAACCGTGCAACTTTCCCATGTAATTCATTGATCAGAGGAATCTGAACTATGTTAATTCAGAAAATTAAGCACAATAATGGACAATACTTTGATCTTCTACAATAATAATCTAATCCTTACCAAAATCACAAGGACTCCTTTGTTGTGTACTGTAATCTTGCAACAAACGTTTCACATCCTACCATTATAGTCCCAATTATTCTCCAATTTATACAAAATTATAATTTCGTAAATAAAGCCGAATCTTACGTCTGTAGTCAAGGGTGTATTTAAGCTCGTATTGGAATACGGGGTATGGGCAGCATCCGTCCAAATTTGATGTAAAACTACACCAAATGACCACACGTCAGATTTTAAGCTATAGAGCCCTTCCAAAGCCTCCTGAGCACTACAAACACCTGTGAATATTGTTGTCTCGTAAACTGGTAAAACCTCAGGGGCGCTGTAGAATAGTTGAAACTCCATCCGACGAATATTTTCCCCGGATAAGGCCACACTTTCCAATTGTTTCGGAAACTGGATGCAAACATATGTCAAAAACGTAAATTGTATATGACAAACAAAACATGTTTTATATAATACCATTCGATACACTGAAGATTTTGCATCCAGAAAAGACGAGAGACCAAAATCTGTGATTTTTACATTTAGGTTTTCGTCAAGTAAGATATTCCTTGTGTGAAGGTCACGATGAATACATAAATTACTGTGCAAATAATCCATCCCATCAATAATCCCGCGTGTGATACTTAGCTTGAGGTCATCCTAAACTTACACCAAATTAGAACGTACAACATGAATTGGTAATATATTTTACTCACGTTGCCTTCCGTGGGTTTATCGGAATCATCCAGTAGCCTCCATAAGCTACCATTCGTCATGTACTCAAATACAAGCCATGGTGGGCCGTTGACCTGTGGAATGATAGCGAATAGATCCAAGATATTCTTATGACGGAAAACGTTTGCAACAATTGCTTCGAGATATGCAAATGCCATATTTTCTGGGGTCACTTTGTGCCAAATCTTTGGCTTTTTCACAGCTACTTTAACCCCTTGGTTTGTCAACCCTCTCCAAAGTCCACTGAAACCGCCTTCTGCGAAAGGCTTGTCTTCAATTGTTAGTAATTTTCCAAGACCGATTTCGTCCATTTTAATTTGACTCAATTGGGCTTCGGAAATCATCTGTGCTAATGACCGTCCTCTTTTCCTAGCAGTGGTTCTACAAGTAATGAATCATATCTTATACATTCATTTGTGTATGTTTTTACCATTTCCAGGCAAAGAATCTAGATGTCCCATCTGGCATTTCCACAAATATGTTGAGGTGTGGATACCAGTCTTGAACTCCTTCAGGAGGAAAGTCTGACATCCTCAAAGTTACTTTAATTTCCTTAGAATTGTCAAGTTGACGTGGAGAATCTTCCATTTTTCGAAGGAAATTCTTGATTGAAATCTAAATATATTTCCTATTACCACTTTTCAAGTATTGGCCAAAGTGAACCACTTGAAACTTTGTAAGCTACTGTTGGGTAAAAGTACGTAACCAACAACCTGATAGGTATTCTACTTGTGATATTTCTCTGATTGGTAAAACTTATGGGTCTGACGACCTACTGAAGGGTAAAACTGCACACTTCTACATGCATTGCGCGTTTGACGTATACCTTGAATTGTTCTGTGTCTATTTATAATTGTAATTCATATTTAAAATATAATGAAAATTTATGTTTATTTCAAACGCCCGGCTCAGACCAGACTCCTGATAACTATAATATCTACCAGTTTCATATTTTAAGTTCGACTATTGGCTATAACTGACAATTGTGCTAATTTGACTAATTGTGCCCTCTGACAATGGAACCTCACGAACTGTAAGTTCCGGAAATTGATGAAAATCGGTGGTGTGGTTAATTGAACCATGCAGACTCTGGAAATAACAATATATGCGGCTGCACTCCAGGCGCTGTCCCACACGGCGCGCTTCAAAATAAAAAGTAGTGCAGTAGTGCATGGACGCGGTGCTTGGCTCTCCGGTCCTTCCAGCCCGACCCAACGCAGCTGCTAATGTACAGCGACGCGTTAGTAGCTCGGACGGCAGAGCCAAGCACCGCGCGCTCTCGTCATGCACTACAGCTACTACAGCACTAGTTTTTAATTTGAAGCGCGCCTGGATAGCTGTATATATTGTTATTTTCGTTGTCCACATGGTTCAATTAACCACACCACCGAGTTTCACAATTTTCGGGAACGTACAGTTCGTGAGGTTCCATTGTGAGTGTAATCTTGAAAGAGCTAATACAAACCTTACTACTACCACTACTACTTTATCTTTTTGTGTTATCTAAATCCAGCGGAAAACCCCATGACCTATAATAATTCCATTGTTAGGCCGCGGATGCAGAGCTATCTGGATCTATAAAATCGCATTGTCTGTCGTTCCGTCAGTCTGTAAGCGACCTTATTATCTCATTCAAAAGTGAAAAAAATGAGTTTTTCCTGGAGCAGCATAGTGACAAGTAACTCCTGTAACAGCCATCAAATAAACTGAGACAAGCTCAGGCAGTATGCGAAAGACCTCCCACACTGACCGTCGAAAGAAATGAGTAGAAAAACAT
>JAQIXO010002054.1:0-10701 GCA_034700305.1 Protaphorura armata | reverse complement strand
CATGAGTAATTAACACACAATGTATATTTCTTTAGGCTTCAAGAATCAAGACACGTCCATGCACCAAAATCTAAGTACAGGGTAGGTCAAAAGTAAAATACCTAGTCCTAGTCCTAATAATTTTTTCTAAGTTTAATTTATTCTAAACCACCCTGAATTATGAGATGTATACAAGATTTTTTACATTACACTATACTCTATGCACAGTGTGTGCTTACATTCTAATACTGTCTAAATATTTGTATCTAAATTAATTTAATTAACTATTGATTAGAAGTCACCCGAGAAAATGTCTTTATTTGATTGAAAGTTGTTCCTTGTCGCGCGCAGTGTGAAACTTTGATACATAAGTTTTCTATTCCTTGACAGTGTGTAAAATAAAATGAAGTGCTGATTGGGAGAAAGAATTGTAATCGTGGGCTATTTGGCCTTTGGCCGTGGCTGTGAGTGAAAGTGAAAATAAAGAGAAAGATTTGAGTTAACTTTCACTGGCAGACTTTCACTTTAGTTTTGGGTGAACGTTTTGTGTGTGTGTCTGGGTTGCGGAGAAAGCCAACGAAGCTTGGAAGGCAACTGGGCGTGTAATGATGAGATATTTTATGTCCCGGCCTGGACAATCTAAACGAGTAAATGGGACAGTGATAGAGATAATGAGAGTAATGGCTCCGCTGCGCTGTGTCTCTGGTCAATTCTTACTTCCGCTTATTCATATAGCTACCACTTGTTTTTGAGACAAATTGTCGAATTTTTAGCAATTGGAATGATGACCAAAATTTTGGACTGGAAAATAGTGAATGAAAGAACAAATAAATGGCATATGGGATGTGTCGCCCCATTAAGATAAAGATAAGCATGGAAGAATAAAAATGAATGACGCATATGGAAACTTTACCCATTCCTGTGTCAATTGAGAGACTTAAGTTTTTTTGTCGCCACTGCTCTATTCCTGCGAATCAAGTACAGTATAGTATAAGCACATGTACAGCACGTTTAATAAGTGGTGCAGGAATGTACGAGTACATGCCCCATACGTTAGAGATTTACTCATTTCTGGGAAACTGGGCACAACTTTTTCTCCTTATGATCGACATGTTTTCTGCAATACTTACCGGACACCCTGTACACTTATACGTACACGGTAGACCGAGTGCGGGTAAGTACAAATGATGTACTTCCGTTCGAATTGGAGATGAAATTGGGCAAACGTCGCACAAAATTGAAAGAATGGGGGTTGAAATGAAGTAATTTCCTTGACTGCCTCTGCCTGGTCAGCAAATACAAAACTGGTTGACAAATTGGCCAGCCAATAAAATAGAAATGCCCAAATGTCCCAATGTCCCATGCTAATGTTGGAAATACACTCGAATCGGAATCAACGTTTGAAGGGTCAGATTGTGACTCCAGGTTTACACGGTACAGGCCGATTCATAAGAATTGTTGATTGTCCAACCGTGAGTAAGCAACAAATGCTCCGCTAATTATTTTATGACACTGGGTTAATTGAACTCATGAATAATAAAGCATTCATTCCAAAAAAAATTCCCACAAATATGGAAATGTAAAATCTGAGGATTTTCAAAATTCCAGGTCCGTATTCAAGGAATGGAGTCCATAGTAGAGTGGGACTGTCGGATATGTCTGGGACTGGTCTGTTGGTAGAAATTGACTGGAGAACCAAGCCGAGTAGAAGGTTTTGTCAATTCATTGTGGTAGCAAAACAGGAGAGCCAAATAAAGTAAATAAAGTATAACGGTGAAGATGATGGGGACGACTGGAGTTCCATAGACGTAGAGGAAGGTCGCTTCAGGTAATTCAGGTATCAAAGCAATCGAGAAGCCCATCAGAACGAAACGAAATGTGATGACGAGTACGAGGCAGAATGAGGCGAGGCGGATCAATGTTGAGGATTCCTGCAAAAAAAATTGCATCATTAATATTTTCAAATGCTAATGTTCCTCCATTCATTAATTTGTATCATGAGTCATCCAAGCATATGGTGCCTGCAGATGTCACAATTTTCAAAAAATAATCAATTTCTGGTCAGAAAGCCAATTCAGCATGGGACGGTATGGCGCAGCAATATTTTATACATAACACGTTAGCGGGTGCAGATGTGTAGGCTGGCATGGCGTTTTACTCTCCATTTTCAATTTCTGTATGTATGTATGCTTTGTGAGAGCTGGACTGTAGGACCTGACTTTCACCTCCTGAGTCTTGGGAAATTGAGCTCGAACATCTTGGACATCAATCACAGGAAATCCCAAAGATCGGAAAACCAATTGGAGCCAGATATGAACCCATATATAACCTCAATAGCCCAATTCTCATCTGAACGGTTGTGATTAATAGAACTTACGTAACGTATCCGAACGACATGCCATGCCATGACCAAACTAAAGACTCAATACATATTTGCGCGAGTGTTCACCACATAGTGTAATATTTTGGAACCAAGATCCCCATGTTTAATACAGGAACACAGGGGAGGGGGAATCAGTGAGAGAATTAATAAAGCGATTTTTAGAAGAATATTGCAAATTCTAGTGAATACAACAATATAAATCATTGAACAGAAATGACAAGTGGCTACCTCTACCACTGCACAATGCACTGGTATATAAAAAGACACTCTAAAAGTGTTCCTACAGGTAAGAGATTGTAAATCTTGAGATTATATAAAATGAACCCATTGGAGTGAACTGAACATAATGCATCGTTCACATTTTACGAACCAAACTCAAGTTTGACTTATTGACAGAGACAGAAGTAGTCGAACTGCCGCACTCTGAAAGGAATGAACGGAACGAGAATGCAGTGAATCTGAATCTGAATCCCATCACTGTCCTCCCATGTCATCTTGAATTCAAGTGGACAATAAAGTAGAAGACGGGATTTCGGATCTGACGGAGGTTAACTCCATTCCAGTCATTCAATTCCTTGAGCCATAAACATAAAAGACTCACAAAAAGACTTGATCGTGAATTCCATAAATATTTGACGAGGTAAAGGTTTCATGGTCGAACATACAACGTGAGGTGCATATTTTGTACGATACTGATACTCATGGTTTCACTGCCTTTGCGCCTTGTTTTGTCGTAATAAATTATTCAAATCTCTAAAATATTACTGAAAGGTTTTCTAGTTCTAGTAAATTCCAATCCCGGCCATACAGAAAAGGGTCTACATAAAATCTCACTTTATTTTCGAACCAAACAAAACAGAGCGCATCTACGCACCGCCCTCCATAGAATTAACGCCACGTGATTGGTTTTTAATAACTTTGCGTATTCAAACTTGTCAGTTTTTATAAATCGTTGTATTTTTTTAAAATTAGATTCTCCTTTCAATTCTAAAGGGAACATAAATAAAATGCGAATCCATCTGTGTGGAATTGAGTGAAAAACCTTTAGAATTTGGAAACAGAACAAACATAGAATTCGTAGAATCCAAAAATCGACTTTCACTTCTCGTCTCTCCATTCCGTTTTTTCCGAGTCCTCCACAACCCATAAATATTCTTCACGCGTCCATGGATTTTTTCCCATGGGTTTCCAACTGTCAGCTTTATGGTTAGTCCATACGTTAGAGAGAGATTCAGAGCCAATGCCAACTCCATTTTTTAATACTCACACGGATCTAGCCAAAATAACTCAATGGAGTGACCGCTGGGAGGTCAGATGTAGTTTCACCACGGCTTTTATGTTATATACAGCGTTTCTCAGTGAGAGTAAGTATTGTAATTTGGAAGGGTTAATGGTCAATTTGAACAGCCAAATAATAGGTACTATTCTGAGGTAATTTGAAACGAAAGGCATGAGGTTAGTTTATTTGCCATGAAGGTTTGGAAAATGTGACAACCATTGTTGTGTGTTCAAAAAAAATATTTGTTGTCAACTAGTTCTGGCTCTGGCTCTCCCTCCATAAATATGAATCATTCCTTCCCATTAGTAAATATCTACAGGGTGTATCAAAATAATGTATGTAATAGTATAGGCATGATGTGTTTTATGAAATTGGTTTTGACTTTTGAATCACCCTGTACTTTAGTACAATATTTATATAGAGGGACGAGAACCCAATTCATTTCTGTTGAGACGTTGACTCTTGAAGATAAAACTGAAAGGTAAGCCTGGGCTTGTCGTTCATTACTAAGATGGAAGTGAAAGCAGAGTGAAAGTAGATAAATAATAAATAGTAAACTAGTAAACCAATAAACTAGAAGGAGAATTCAGAATGCGTCAAGGCAAGTCAAACAAGTAAGCTGGAATGAAACACAAAACTCTAGACTACAAACGAAAGCTTTTAACTTAAATAGAGAAGTGATTGGAGAATTTTAGACAGGAAGGAAATACACGAGGGAGTATCTCATTGCATTACAGTTCAGCCATAGACTTCACAGTACAGCACAGGGTGGTTCAGAAGTACAGCTTTTCCATCATTGCGTTGAAAAATTTGATGGACTCTGCATGCCTGAATTCCCTGAACCTCATATAAAATTATAAATCGTGGAGTAAAAGGGACACTGTACCTCATCTGCCCCACGGAAAGTCATGAAGCCTGTTGCAAAGAAAGAGATGCAGAAGATGAATGCCATGACGGACTCCAGGAGCTCTGGAAATAACAGAAAAAACACACTAGAGATAAATCCGAAAATAACATGAGGAGTGGACGTGTGACAAAAATGACGGAGACAAACAAAGATATCCGTCCATTGTAGAATATAAAGACAGAATATGTGGTCCTATTAAAATTCTACTCAGGAACCACTTCCCGTCATACTTTAGACACAAACGAATCATTTGTCATAAACTTTATCCGTGTCAGCGGAGACTGCCGACTGCCGACACGAATAGGGATTCCTTCACTAGAATTCACTACGTTAAACCAATAAAAATTCAATCAGACGACGCGTAACTATCCTTCAGCCATGTCCCACGGCCTCACGTGCAAAGCGCACGCACAACTTCACAATTTATATTATTCAATGTTATCATTATTTTTAGAGTAAGAGAGATTGAAACTTGGACGAAATTCCAATTTCTCTGAATGTTCCGTCTCCAGATTTGAACGAAGGGATGTACAATTTTTTTGTACTTTACGCATAAAATAAGGACATATAATATTGATTTCGTTTAAGGGGATGAGATAATTAAATGTGAGAATGAGACTTACTGGTCCCGCTGACGGTGACGGCGAGCGGAAACGTCTGCACCATCTGCGTCACGGCAAAGAACTGTAGGGGCAAACAAATATAAATACTTACGTGAAGTATAAAAAACAATTCCTACGTGAAGTGATATCTCGTCCACAACAAAGTAACTAGTCGACTTCATTACCATGCAAAAAACGAATGGCGCTCTTATGGCATGTGGCATATACCTGCCACAAAATGGAGTCGTTGTTTTGAATTGCCCTACTGTGTGGATTTCTGAGGGCAGTGCATAATAATAATATGGGAAGAGATAACAGAGCAATGGAGGGAAGTAATCAAACCCATGGGTCACAAGGGACTAGGACATGACATGACGTGGTGTGAGCGCTCCTGCCGGAATGAACTCCTAATACCTACTCCTCTTAAGGTGTATTCTCTTAAGGTGTCAAATAAATCCAGTGAAATATTTTTTTACGAGGCTCTCAATTCCTAGCCAGCCAAGCTCAAAATGAAATGACTCGTGCGGCGAACGTAGTACGCGGAGTTGACATGTTAGAATCGATCCTGTACTTCTTTTCAGGAATGAACTCCAAAAAAGTGCATACAGGTACAGGGTGTTTCATAACCTCAAGTCTCACTCAAGTGACTCAAGTGCTAAAGAAAATTTAATAACGCCCAATAATTTATTTGTCACCCTGTACAATTTTGGTATAATTTTTTGAGATACCCCCGTGGAAAGGAAATATGTTCTTTTTTATCTTTTGCTAAGTTTTTTAACCTAAAAACTTTTTCGTTACAGATGCAGGGTTCCATTCCACATGAACTTTTTCTGACGTGAATAATTTTCATCTTAAAAACACGTTTTTCTTCTTTCCCATGGGGAGCCATGCATATGCAAATTAGTCAACTCTGTACAGTCAAAATATTATGAGAAAAGAAGTAAGAGCGTAAATTTTGGTCCAGGGTCCCATAGAAGCTTTTGTTTTATTATTATTAAGTTTTATTTAAAAATCTTGATATAGCGTCCTATTTTCGATCCAGAAATAATATAGGGTATAATAAGGAAGTTTCGCTTTGTAAGATACGGTAATTGTTTCGGTTTTCTTGTAATAGGAATCGAAATGGAATATTTTGCGGGACCCTGCGTATTCTTCATTTCCTTTCCCGTGACATTTCATGAAAACTCAACATTAATCCCCATAAACTAATTTCACAAAAAATTGTGCTCGACTGATGAACTGTAAGAAAAACTTGTTCCATTTAAAATTAAAAACTTTTGACAATTCACAAGTTGTTCAAGTTTTGAGTCCCGTTCCCGTCCAGACGTAAAAGTTGAGGAAAAAGTTTGTAGTAATTGTACGGAGGCAGAACTCTGGACTAATTAGCCTTATGCGACAAACTCCTTTGACGCAGATTGGCTTTTGAGTTCTATTCACCAAGTTCAGATTAATTTGGGGTTCAAAGTTTCAATGGAAAGCAAGGACGGAAACCAACAATTCCCAAGAGTTTTAAAAAGTTTAAACACATGGGCTGTTATGTCTTATCGGATCTCATGGGCAGAAATAGAAATGTTCACGTGCTCGAAATCCCAAGTCCGACAGCAAAAAAAATACGCAATATTTATCCTTGAGATCAAGAATCCTGATTTTCCACATTTTAGCCTAGAAAATATTGTCACTTACAATATGGAGACTAGCCATGAAAAATATGGCTGCACGAATTGAGCAACACATTCACAGTCACAGTCACTTAATCTGTCGAGTCCGAAGGAATGAGAATGAGGCACTTGGACTTAGAATTCCACTCCTTCATTTTGATTGATCACAACTTCACTATTCCAAGTGCTGGAAATTTTGTCTCCAATTTCCAAACAGAATTTCCAAAAAGTCCAGAAAATACAGATGAGAGGAGAGACATGGCCCTGGAGCCGTTTCAAAGTGAAATGAGATGAAATCCTGTTGCTCTCTCTCTCTCTCTCTCTCCTCCGAGCTCCGAATCCTTCACCACTCCAGATTCGACTCCCTGGATCTTTTCCTGGAAAATTTCAAGAGCAGAACAGAACAAGCTGACTTTGCCTAGTTTTCGATTCCCCGTTCTCCAGCCCTGGGCAGCAGGTACAGATGTGAAACTAGACGCAGTGAGAAAGAGAGTCTACAAGGTAGGGTAGGGTATTTCCTGTTTCGTACTGGAGAAAATTCAAGGACGTCCAAAACTTTCTCGAGTCTCGATCGAGTTGGTGACAGAGACCTAAATTTTATACAACGGAGTAAGATTGAGACACATCTGTCAATTCTTCCAGACATTCAGCCAGGGTCAAAATGAAAAGTATTACTGAGAATTCTTAGACGCTGGGTAGACAGGGAGCCATTTCCCGAGAGAAAGAAATGAGATGAACTGGATCATAATGCATTTAGGATGACAGTCACATACATGAGTAAAGGGACAATTTCTTAGAGTTCAATCCCCCAGGGCAACGCATATAGTACATACATTACAATTGCAAATTGTAATTACACGCCGCACCAGGGCAACTCCACGTTGCTTGTTTGTTGTGCCTCTCGGCCCAACAGGGTGGGTCAGTCTCTGTACTGGGCAAGGGACACCTCTAAGGGGAACTTTTGTTGATTTCCTTGACCTTGACGTCAAGACAAATAACGATTGCTGTAAGGAACACCATCGATCGGTTATAATATGTAAATATTTATCTTTTGAATAAAGGGTTTCGACTCGTTAGAAGTTTAGACACTTGTTGGTAAATGATTAATTTCTTGCCAGTCTATGACCAAGTCGGAAAACTTATGCTTATGAAATACCCTGTACTAATGTGCTTTAGAATTTATTAGGAAGGACGTGCCTGCCCTAGTTAAACTTTTGAGCATTCCTTTACGTTATCATTAACTTGAACTGAGGAGATTTAATGGTGAACAAAAGAAGGGCAAGTGCATTTGTACATATAAAAACAGCTGGTTTAATTGGCCTGGAGGAAAACCCATCTTCAGTCCTTGCGATCCTCGCGCGTTCTTAGAAAACGGAGTTGTAGTAGTTGTTGTGTGATTGCTTTATAAATTTCAACCATTTCTTCCACATCCACTTCAACTCTTTCCTTGCTACAAGTGAAACAAATCTTTTCACTAGTAAAAGTGTACTTCATGCACAGGGTGGTTCAAAAGTGTTTAACAAGCTAACCGTTGAAACTGACAAGGCAACGATGGGACCACCCTACATCACCACTAAGGCTTTCCATTCTCGGGAATTGGGATTTGTATTCTTCCCTCACATGGGCATTCGGCTCTAGGTCGAAAAATACGGAGAACCTTCCATGACGACGATACGATACAGTGATGGTGGTGCGTCTAGAATTCTTAGGAGCACTTTAGCCAACCCAGAGACGATAGCCGATGAAGGTACGCAGAGACCATTCGAGCGAAATGGTCCAAAGTGAAAAGTTTAGCCATGATAAGATTCAAAAAGTGAACAAACAAAACTGTACTATCATATCTTCATATCCTTCGGGTGACACTTGAAAAATTTTGTTTCAGCAACAATTGAATCGAGACCGAATTGGTTTCTAGACCAATACTAGTAGCTTAAGTGTAAAGCACATTTTGACACAATAATTAAAGTAACGCAGATGCACAAGAGAGGAAATGCCCCTTCATATGAGTGGGCATCACGAAAAAAAATTATTTGTATTAAATAATACATCATTTAGAGATAAAGGTCTAAGGAAGGACGAGGAAGGTCTTTTCGTAGGGGAGTCATGTCATTTTTCTCCTTCCTTTGGTTGGTTGCATGCATGGTATAACGAAAACAATCACGAAAGATAGACACGAATTGTAGAATGTTTGTAATCTCGTGTGTCATAAAATATTTTATTTGTGTCATCAACATGAAGATCAACCCAGGATTTTTGTGTAAGATTACTTCGGATTATGACACAATGTTTATTGGTAGTTTCAGAGTTACAACATGACATTGCGATGGCCGATATACATTAGTTTGAGCTTAACATGGCGTGTACGGAACGGAGGATGAACTGCCCGATTGAGATACCAGAAAGAATGACGAACCTAAAAAATACTTCCGATTTATATGTACTACAATTAGGAATGGAATGTGTATCATAGAGGGTGACTCATAAGAATCGCCCATTTTATTGTTATTCTCAAGTCAAAAAATTACTGCCTTGTGATCAAATGTAGAAAAATATTCTTCTGAGCCACACTGTAAAGAAGATTGAGTGTTCAAGTCCAATCTCGTCTTAATGCTTGGATGATTTAGAGACTAGTATTTGGTATTTCCTAGTCAAGCGGAAGGAACACGTACATTTCTCACGAAAACATGTTTTTTCTGCAACATTGGAAAATAAAGATTAGTCTGGGAATGTCAAACAGAATTATTTCCACTACTTTGGCTATCCTTGTAAAATAATTCGTGCATCTCTATTACCATTGCTGGTTGATCGGTCTGGTACTAAAAATAATACGATCATTCATTTGATCTCCGCCCAGACTTATATTTCTTCTTGAGTTTCTTTCGCAGAAAACTGGACTGGAGTTCATTCACGAAACCGCTCAACTAGAAATGAACAAATGATGACATGTAATTACTAAATATAAACATGGTGGACCCTAAGAATATTTATAGTATACGGAACGTACCAGTACGTGACATGAGAGTGCCGGCATTTTTGGGACACCACGTACGCCCCGCATAACACCATGTAAACTGTACAAACTTAAATTAAAAACAAAAATTGGACAAACATTTTGTCCAATTCTCATGTACATTCCGAGGGCTAGTGTGAGGAAGGTTTGGGTATCGGAATTAATGGAATGTCAGATCAAATCTTGAGTCCCTGCTTGGACTTTGGACCAGATTAGATCCAATAGTCCAGAAATTACCGTTCTGCTTACGCAAGCACTTTATTTCTCTCAATTTAATCCCACATAAACAACAATTGGAAAAGTAAGGAAAAGTACAGAATTTCTTTCTATATTTTTTTAGATAAATGCGATATGGTGTACGAGAGGACATTAATCATTAGAAAACTGATTCTTTGTGAAGCATGCGCATGCATGCCATGTATTTTAAACAAACATTTAAGCAATTAATTAAGGACCACCCTGTAGAAAGAACAGTATTGTTTATAAGCCAAGAAGAAAGGAAACCAGGCAAATTATCCAAGCGAAAAAACCTCCAACACATTTTAGTTTTACAGGCACAAACGTAACTTTGTTCTAGATTTCTATATTTTAGTTTTCTAGTGGAAATTCGCTGAGATCAAAAGGCAATGCAAAAAGAAATTGAGCCTCCACGTTATGTTTTTCAATCACAACACATGGCCATATGCATGCACCCAGCCCAGAAGCAGCAGCAGCGACGTGAAAATTTGATATGCAAATTGTAGGCTTTAGCTTATTTGAATAAAATCAAAGGGAAAGGCCAGAAAATAGAAGGAAAACCGCAGACAAGACCCGTGAAGCCAAGCGAAAGATCAATTGCTCAAAAAGACAATGAAAATATGGATGGATACAGAGAGCTAGAATC
>JAQIXO010002053.1:0-10701 GCA_034700305.1 Protaphorura armata | reverse complement strand
CAACTTTGAAGATCCGTTGACAACTGACGAATCTGGTACGGAAAAACTGATGACATGTTTTTAACCCCATCCACAAACCTCCCCCTTAAACCCTTGCGGATACATTTCAACGGATACGGTTCATTCACCGGATTTACCATACCATTTCAATGGAAGGTTTGGATTTGTTTTGCCGTCGCACTGCTAACAACAAATGTTTTTCTTCACACGGTTTTCAAGCTCAAGCACGTACGAGGCAATTCATTCCTAATACCATACTCTGTGTTTTTGGAACAAGGTTTGAATATTTCAAAAAAATTAGAAAAATTAGTTTTCTTCACAGTATTTTTTGGTCCATTCACACTCATGAATGTTGTTCTCACGAATGCTTACATGGAATTACAATTGATCATTTGACTAAACCGCTTTCAGAATTTCGTTTGGAGAGTTTTAATGATCTAACCAGGAATAATATGACCATAGTTGATAATATTAACAGTATTGGTCTGATTACCAGAATTTAAAATAGGAGGATGTTGAAAAGGATGAACTAAATATTCAGGGCACAGCAGCGTTTAGACGCGAACTTCAGAAGATGCTGTCCGTCCATGAAAATACGTCAAGTTTGTGGGTAAGATTAAGATACAAAGACATCTGGGATAAGTTAGCACTTCATGATCCTGTCATGCAGGTACTCATTCCACCAACCAACCGATTCACTTGTCGCAAAATGGCTAACGTAAAAAAAGTGATGAAATTGAAGCAGAACTTTACAGACTTCAAACAGAAGGGCCAACAATGAAAATCAGAGCAGATGTTTACATTGGGAAAGAGACTTTGATGGAACGCCCATTGTTTTGGGAGTTGAGTAAATTTAGCCAAGATGGTGGATACATGAGAGCAAGAATAGACAGGCTTTTCCAATCTGGCATTATTAAAAAATGGGATGATGTGTTCATTGTTCGGAAATTAAAAGAAACGACAGGAGGCAATAAAGCACGTGTTCCAGATTCAACTGGTGGTCCAATAAAATCGAACATTCAAAGGAGTATTTTTTGTTTATATGTGTGTATATGTATGTCGTCACTTATTCTCACACATGAAACTTTCAAATTGATAGTTGCGTATCTTAATAGAGTAGTAAAACAAGTAGTTAAATATGCACTCCAACTGTTTTGGTGGTGTAAGAAACATGTTCTTCTGCTGATCAAAAATTAGTCAATTAGATTATTACTGGATTTAAATACGTAGATTAAATGTACCTACGGTACCAATGTACTCGTGCAAGTTTAAATTCTTGTTAAGATGTGGTTGCAGTAGTTCCAGTCGATAATAGTAGTTAATAAAATATGTATTCGTAACCATTGCCAAGCTCAAGATTCTATTTACATGTGTCTTTCCATTAGAATGAGACAATGAGACATCCACGCCAGTATTTGCCTGTCCCGCTCATTCACTTCAATAACTCTTTGAGATCAGCAATCGACATGTTTCTTCTTCAAAATCTAGCACGCCTTCTGGATCTCTGGATGCATAGTCTTATTTTGTCGTCTTTCATGAAATATATATCTACAGTCCCGGTTAACCGCAACTTTATTTATCCTGAAAGGCTTGGGTTTGGTGTTTTCAATCTTTGTCAGAACCAGAGATATATCCTAAGGAAGAGGAGGAAGATAATGGATATTTCACGCAATTTCAAGGCATGCACAGCCGACAATTCTGACATTGTTTTGCTTGATTAGTTTGACTTTTTCGACTCTCACTTTTCTGATTGAATTTGAATCACATTCTAAAATTTTTCAAAAGATATTTTCGATTCTGAACAGCAAGATTGCATGACGTTTTATGACCTTATCTAAACATTTGTGTGCGTGTGTGTGTTATAATTACATTGATTGACGATGTATAAACTGTTGAGTACTATTATCAATAAGATAAGAAGATATGCTTTACTGACACATGCCACGCGACAGCCATCTCATCAGTGTGTTTGTTATATCGAATTTATACATAAAATGAGATTCAGAATGGCATTGACAGTGACAGTCACCTCTCGCCATTGCCATTACAGGTTGGGTAAATAGTAAATGCACATCAATGCCCTTAGTGTGTAGTTGGCGTATCAATTAAAACAATCAAAGAATTCTTTGTACTCCAAATACTTTATTCCGGTGCAGTCAAAATTATCTTATTCCAGTTTCATTGACCAAAACAACATGCTGATTTAGACCGGGCTTCTTCATCTTGTCCTTTCAGACGCCTCAAATACTCTCTGGATGTCTCCAAAAATTCTTCATAGCTCTGAATAGCCGGAGTTCTCTGAGAGCTCTGAATTTTATTTTCCATGTGTTTTGATTTCAATTCGTCCAGTCGGTCCAAGGCAAATTTTATAAAATCTTTATGAGACTTCTCTGACTTGCACTCGAGTGTAAGTTTTTTGGAAATGTTCTCTCTATAGGATTTCATTTTACGCACAAATTCCTCATGATTGAGCTGGACAGTTATCTCCTCCTCGCGATTCTTCACATCTTTAATGTGTTCCTGGACAGATTTCACGAATTGTTGATGATCCATGACACGAAAATAAATTTTGGTCAACAAATGTGCTTTGTATAAATTAATGGCTTGGTCGTACGAGCTCTATAGTAGAAGCAGTATAACAAAAAAATACTGTACTTTATATGTTCTTCAATACATATTTTATACTAAAAAACCATACATTATTTTTTACTAATAATCCGACAGAATCTTCCATAAATCATTTAAATCAGTTTAGAATACTCTTTTGTTACTCCAAATCACGGGGCTTGTTTGAATTTGCGAGCAGCAGTCAGTTTATGGCCAACATTAATCTGTACGCTTTGTTTTAAAGTATTAAAATAACCGAGCGTAATTAACTATTGCCCAAGCATAATTGAGATGGAGAAGTGAGAGTCTGATATAATTATTTAACATCAATAAAACACAACCAAGCCATAAATGTCTTTTCCATTAATTAAAAACCAGACATAATTTTATGCACGCATAATCTTTGCCAATCACTCAAATGTTAATTCAAATCTACCATGACGTCTAATGCTTGGCTTAAGGTCAGGAGGGCATGCATGGCCGTAGAGTACAAAAGAAATTATATGGCCAAATTTTGCAGTGTCCAATTTTGTGGTACCATAATAGTACCAAATAGGGAGGGTGGCCTACCGTAGGATGTAATATTATAATGATCGTGTACATTACTCTCCAGACAATCATATACTCTCAAGTATTATTTTTCATACTCAATCGATTACACTGTGTACTGTGTACGATATCCACTAATCAGACCGACACTTTTATTTTGATGAGCGTGACACATTATATTAGAATTTGACTTCATTACCTCTTTTTTTTAAAATACGCGTCTACAGATTCCTAGCCATTAGAACAGAAATTGTTATTATCACAATTTTAAAGCAAAATTTGACACGTAAATGGTAAATCTCGTCACAAATCAAAACAGCCTGCATGCATATTGCATATTAATTACATAATTACCCTCCAATAAATCTTGAAGACGCTGCCTTTAGAGACGTAGCTTCCCGTTTGATTTGTATTTGAAATGCTTTAGATTTCGTTACGAATTTTTCATGAATGACAACGGTCGGCGTCAGACGCAAAGCTTCCAACTCAGTTCTTCTCTGTTCTCCAAAAGTTCTATTCTGTGCTTCAACAAAATCTGACACCTTCATCATTTCATCGGGATATAAGGCCGCAGATATGGATTGCAGAAGAACATCTCTGCTGTGAATGCCCTCACGGGTTGAAATAAAGAGTGCTAAGAGATCAGCATGAATTTTTTGTTCACCAGGTGATGGAGCTAATGCTAGTATGACCTCATCCTCAAAGTTTTTAATGTCCTCGAGGTATTTCTTGAGGATTTTCAGAGAATCTTGTCGACTCGACATTATTCACGGAACGGAACGGAAAATGTATTGTAATGAATCAAAAAATAAAATAACTTTTTTACGGGAACAGTATACGTAAATGGACTTTAAATGATAACTACGGGATGTTCAGAAGTCCGTAGTGCACATGAGCTACTGAGAGTCTAAATAAAAAAAGTCGCAACTATTAATTAGAACTAATTGAAACAGCTCAGAAACAATAACAATTTTTATAGACTCAATTCTCGTATTTATGAGAGTTTCCATCGTTCTCTCCCCTCCTTTTAAATCAAAAAAATAATTTAATTAACCCCAAAATTGAAGTGCCTTATCAGATGTTTAGATTAATGTGTGCTCTGGCTTTGTCATTGCAATCTGCTGAGTTCATCGAGTTCATGGCTAAAAGCCAACAAACGACAAAAAATCGTTACAAACACTAGAATTCCGTCGTTTTAATTTGTTAAAACTCAACTGACAAAAACACAAACAAACCTCTACACTTGTATTAATTGTTACGACGAAGTAAAAAGAAAGTAACGCGTATATAAAAACGTACGAATTTTACATGAACTGCTTGCAGCGCGTGCAATAAATTTCATTCATTCATAAACTGTAAATTGTACATGCGCTGTATAGGAAAGAGCTCGCCATCTATGTTTACAGATACACCGAGCAGAATATACATAGGCTCTGGCAATACGTTTGCTTCTAAAGAACAGAGATTTCTTTCCTTACATTTTGTTTGTATTAGGAATTCCTTTGCCTTGAAATTGAAAGAGTAGAATTAGTAAGAACAACGGAATTACATTGTCAGTTAAATGTCACTTTGAATACAATTTGCTATCAGTCAATTCCATTTAGACAGTTTAGAGATATGAGAGGAATGACAATGAAAATGACATCTCCCATTCGTATGTGTAGTTGTTTGTCTACTTATTTGCGTATTATATTTTCATTGCACTCCTGGATGCTGCATATTGATATAGACAAAATTAGTAATAGCCGTGACAAAGACAATGGCCAATGACATTGGTTTATCTCAATACACTCAATTCAGTCCACAGCCGAACACTCGGTCTACACTACACGGTATGTTTTCACAAACGACATTACCAGACAAAAATTGGAAAAACACTTCTTTTAAATTAATTGTATTCCGATATATTTGTCTGACAGAAATCTTCTGGACACCCATAGCGTGAATAGCGTCGTCTCCGGTTTATTCTTAAAGAGTCCAATCCTAGGGAAAATCAATGAAGTACTATAAAACTATGGCGAGAAATAGGGTAGGAGAGAATATATAGAGGTAATGGTATGACTCATGACTTGCCCCTGAGCCACGTTATATTCGGCAATCTGTTCAATCGAGCCAAGAGATACTCTGAGGAGTAAAGGTAACGATTGTTCATTTCACCATGTTAAAAATATATGGAAATACTGAAGATGAAAGTTGCCATTTATGCGGTGCTAGTAAAGAAAATGTTTTTCATGCATGACTCCGTACTTTAGGTTAGGTTAAGTTTATGTTAGTTAGGTTACTGTTTAGTGTATTTAGTACCTATGCGTATGAATTAGGATCTGTATTGACGAACATCTTTGTACAGTTCTCTGATTTGAAATAAACATCTAAATAAATAAATAATACATCGTCCGTCATCATTTCCTTTGGGTTAAGCTCTGCCTAAAAAAATAATGTGTCGTAGTCGTACGTAGTACGGAACTATATAGATTTATGGGCTGCGTTTCTGACTCATCGGGACCTTTTGACCTAATAAATGTTGCTCATTATGGGAAAATGCAGAATTGCATTCATTTTATTGGCATTTATTTACAACCATAGTCCGTAGTTTCCGCTGTGGTTAATGTAGTTTCTAATTTCTTTCTTTTCAATTTTTGTCATCTGGTTACCGTGTTGGCCATTGAAAATGAAAATATTCGTATTCATATTCGCATGGACGGATGTGATTGTGAAATTGTGATTGGACTGGAAATTATTTGGATCATAATATTTTGAACACCCTGTACTGATTGTGAGAGGGTACACACTAATCAACTCAGCAATACACATAAAATATTATCATCGTCACGTTTTATTTTCCTGGAACCACGATTAAATTATTTCATGGAACTTGTTAGCTTTTAAAGAATCAATCTTGCGTTTCTTTACTTGAGTGTTATACTTTCGCAATCTGCAAGTTTGGGACTGAGTGAGAGTAATATTTTTTAAGAACAAAGAACCACACAATTCATAAGATTAAATGTAATTTTTTTTTGCAAAAATAAGCTAGGTAACTCTATAGATACGTAAAATATTCATATCTTGAGATCTTATTGTTAGATGCAGAGGTGTCTCCACACGTGACTTTGTTTCAAATATCTAAATTCCGATTGTACTCAAGTCAAACCCGTTGTTTTAAAGGAATCAATTCAATCAATTCATATCTTTTCAATTACACAATTACGAATTGGAATTATTGGAAATGAAATGGAATGTTATGATTTGACTCATTCATGAACGGCCCTTTCGAGCCAACATACAAAGAGGGAATTTTAAAGGCTGCACATGGATGGAATTTCCAGACACAAAACGTATTACCTATTATTTTTTTGACAGTCAGAGTGACAGACAGGAAGGAAGAACGAAGAAGTCAAAGCAGAAATTTTGAAGCTGAGAATTCTGAATTCTGTTCAAAAATATTTTTGGTAACTTGACTAATTATTTCAATTTATTTGATAACTATTCTGTCCATTGTTAATTTTCTAGTTTCATTTGTGTGAATTGAATTTTATTTTGTGGATTGCGGAGGCAGCTGGAAGACACCCGACACCCGCCCGACTGGAAGACACCCGATACCCGACAATGGCAACCGCCCATGTATATTCTTAACCTAACGGATAATTGCATGAATTAACCTAACTACGCAAAATTTTAATTAAATTCCAACCAACAAGCTCCAAATTTAAAAAAAACCTTCGGTTTTTTAACATTCGTCACTTGTTGGTCGCATAATTTAATTGAAATTTAGTAGGTTAATTTACGCAATTATCCGTTAGGTTAAGTCCGTCTAATCACTCGTTGTCCATTTAAAACCTAACCTAACCTAAAAAGAATTGTCGGGTATCGGGTGTCTTCCATATCGGGTGTCTTCCACGTCGGGTGTCTTCAATCTCCCGGATTGCGGACAGTGCTGTGTTGGAGGGTTAGATTTTACTCATTTGTGCACGTTATTGACGTTATAGTCCTCATCAAATTCTTGTGAAGGGAAGGGCACAGCACAGCCGTAGGCGATTATCGGTACGGTGACCTACAGAGGTCAGCATAGAATACATACATTTGACATCTGGTTCTTGTGGCAGGGGATGCATCTGAAAATTTTAACTTTTTTAACATAGAACATTATTTACATTATGTAGATCCCATCCTATGTACTCCTGAGTTGACCATTTTTCTAAGCATTTTGACCAAAAATATTTTTTCTAGTTTTCCATATAATTTATTATTTATTTTGGTGAACTTTTCAAGATAAACTCACCGAGAAAACCTTTTTTTGTCAAAATATTTATGTAGTCACATCGTCACAAGAGTACACGGGAATTCCATAAGGTTCCATGTAAAAACCCATGTATTCTTTGACCTCGGCAGCAGGTCAGTAGAGTTGACCTGACAAATTGTGTTGGGACCTTCACAATTTTTTGTTCAGGAGGTCAAGGGTTAAATCTTTGCCAACGGTGATGAAAATATGACCACCCATCATTGAATCCATGAGCTGCTGCATGCTCTGTTTTCCCTTTACTAATTTAGTTGATTTTGATTGTATGGTCGTAATTACGGAATGGTGAAAGTGGAATGAATATTGGAGTATGAATATTGAAGTGGAATTGTTGTAGTGGAAGTATAATGAAAAACAGAATATTTGGATTCAAATCTTGTAACTATTATTTCACAAAATGTATCCACTTTCAAAAATTAATCTCTAAATCTTGTTTTTTTATAGGGTCGTCTAAAAATATTTAAAAAATGATGGGAAATGGAGCATGGTGGTTTGACATCACGGAGGAACCACTCATGAATTTGGATCTTGTCCAGTATCGGCTCAAACTAATGGAAATTCGGGATGTCTTCAAATCCAAACTCAAGCCCAAAAACCGTGGCCGTGGACCCAACGCTAATCCGGACATTGAAGTCTTCTGGCATTCTTCTGATACTGAACCAGCGGACAACGTATTCGGTCGATTCAGTTACAAATGTTTCAGTCCACGTTGTCCTAGTGAAACAGCATTGGGCAAACATTCTTGGTATCTCTACTGGAATCCTAAAATTGTTCAAAAAGAAAATAGACAGAGTAACATCCATGCATTTTGTTCAAACACTCGTGACTTTACTACACCGAGTGTTGACATTCAAAAGATGATCATTGATGCATTTCCAAGAGCATTTCAGCTCTTCATTGGAAGTGGATTGGACGGAAAAGCTTTGCATTCAACTAATGAATATTATGTTGCAAACAAAGGATTTGCCCCGTCATCATCATCTCGACGAATGATGCGGGAGTTGGAACGAAACACAAATGCTGGCAGTTCTGCAAGCCAAAACAATCAGGTGAAATAAATAATCCACTTTTGAAAACAAATCATTACATCAGAAAGTCCTCTTATATTTTTTGCAGCAAGGCTGCTGCTTATAACGCGGAATGTAACCCTTGGAAGTGTTTAGATTACAAATTCAAAATTCTCTAAATTCAAAAATATTTTCCTTGGAAAAATCCCAATGACAGGGACGGCCAAAATAAATAGGGCCTAGTCCAAAACTGCCCAAAATTCTCCAAAAAACATATTTTAAATGTTCAGAGAAAAGAAAATCCAAATTTTTTAAAATTCCAAAGGATTTTCTCAGAAAATAACTTCTAAACAGCCTGGAACGACCAAAAAGCTTCCAAGAATTCAAAATAAAAATAAAACAACCAGAAAAACCCAAAAAAATATTTCAAGTTATCTTTCTAAAACTCCACGGAGAAATATCTTGTCCCTAGTGGATGTTTTACCGCGAACGTCAATTAATAATTTGGATTTCATTAAAATATTTCTTTTTATTTGTAGGCAAGCAGCTCTTCAACTCCAGGGCCAGCTCCAACCGCTACCACTGCACAACCAATTCAGCCAGAAGCTCAACCTTCAAGCTCTACTTCAACTGGCACAAGCACTAGCAGTGGAAATGTAAGGATGACCATATTTTACCAGTATTTTGTAAAATGATAACCTACGTATTTTTACAATAATGAAACTTTGTTCTAATTTTTATTTAGAAACGGACCTTAGAGGATGCTTTTGTTGATTACCTTAAGGCAGAATTCCAGAATCTCTCTGAGGATGAACAAGGTGAATTCAAGGTTTCCTCCATGGACGTTCTACGAAAAATCAAACAGGCTCGACTCACGCGACAAAATTCAACTTGAATTTCTTCATATTACAAGTACAAAATACAAACTCATATTCTTTAACAAAACAAACTTAAACTCTTAAAACAGAAATAACGCTTTCAAATTATGATATAGAAGATGAGATAAATATTTTATGAGATGAGTAATTCCTGTTAATCCGAGACTAAGTTTTCGACTTTAATCTAATTGAACGAAATACATCACAAACTTTCCATTGCTATATGCATGTGGCAAAATGTTATATTATACAAAATATTAACTTGTTGAATAAAAAAACTGTACTGTACGACTGGTTTTTAGTTGTAGAATGTTTTATTTTTAAGTCAGGCGGAATGAGATAATTATCATTATTAAGCGGTTATCCTTACGAAAGTATGAAAATCCTCCACGTAAAATTTATAATGTTAATTAATGGGAACAAATATTAATTTCAGTATATTAAATATTAATGCGCTGTTATAGTTTATACGTATACGTTGTAAAGGTCATTGGCCAAATAGACTAATGAGTTTTACCACAACCATTCATTCAATTTTAACATGTTTCACTTCAACTGGCGGCGGCCTGTGCCATTATTGCCATTGCCATCACGGACCTAATTTTAAAAGGCTCCCTTCTTGGAAAGTGGTCTACTATTATGCAGAGCAGATGCATGGAAAGTTCCTTTCCAAAATTCGCTAAACAATTTCCAAATAATGCGAAGTACACTTGTTTCGTAATGCGGTCATGCCAGTGCAGTGAAGTTCAGTGCCAGCCAAGTGTTCACAATAAAAAGAATCTGTTGCTTCAAATTGCAAGGGAGCTTCCGTTGTGATTTTACGTCGGTAATTTTTGTATGCAAAATTCACATTCAACATAACAATTGCATCCCGAACTGCATCTGCATCCCGCACCACAGCGCACAGTTGCACAGCACAGCACATTAAAAGCACAGAGGAGACAAAGGTTGGAATTTGGGAAGTGTAAAAAAATTGAGAGTCTGGGTAATTTTGTGTCTACCCGACAGAGTAGCATTAGCATTGCTTGATAGGCGTTAGGCATAGGCATGCAATGCAGGTAGATAAATAAAAGGTCTTAATAAAATCACTACGAAGTGTTGAAGTATAAACAACCAAGCACGCAAATAATTCACAATTCTGCTCTTTCTTATGCATCCCCGATTTTGAACATAAGAGAAGGCGACGTTGGCGTTGGCATTTGGCATTTAAGATTTAGTTGCACTTTATTGTTTGACTTAAGCGTAATATTAACTATAATTTGAATGTAGGTGGAATGTTAGTTTCCCAGCCGGGTTGGTGGAGTCCGGGGTGTCGCGCTTATCCTTGTTAGGGTAGGCGTGCTCCTCTATCCACTAACTTTGGATG
>JAQIXO010002052.1:0-10705 GCA_034700305.1 Protaphorura armata | reverse complement strand
AATGAAGCAGGAAAATGGGAAATGACGATTTCAAATTTTCGCGCATTTATACATCATTTCATTTTCATTTCATTTCATTTGACAAAAAAGTGAAGTGAAATGATATGAAAATCATTTCGTGAAATGAACGTGAAACTATAAACGTAGCTTTAAAGTGGTGAAAATCCGGTGAAGTTATAAAATATTTATTTAGGTGTAAATTTTAATAATCAAGTTGTACTTGATACAGCTTTACTCATTAATAAACTATCTAATAATCTAGAACATCTTGTTAGCTGTTGGTTAACGAACTTAACCTAAGTTAACGCCCAAGGAGTTTGCATAACAAATTTGAATTGATTCCGTTCAGAAATGCGATCACTAGAGTGCCCCCCACACAATCACCCACGGCATGGACAATTGTATAGCTCAGACCGATGGTCTTTCGCAATAAATTTGAACCGAGTAGACCGAACTTCTCAAACACGCGAGAATTTTTAAAATGTGATTTGGTGTGAACCGTTCGTTGCCCTGTCCAGGGTAATATATGAAACAAACAATGCACGGATAATAAATTTCTGGTCGCGATCTAGTTAATGTTGATTTCAATTGCGCTGCAGATTGACTTGATTTAATTAGTAAAGACCCAAACCGGATCAGAATCGTCTGACTAACGAACTCGCCCAAGGGTAACACACACCAAATTTGAAGTGATTCCGTTAAGAAATGCGATCGCTAGCGTATTCACGCACGTACGCACGCACCCACGTCATGTACAAATGTATAGCTCAGACTTGCAGTCTTTCGCAATAAAATTGTACTCGATTTTTTTATTTCGTCCGACTCCACAGCATAATTTTAATTGCATAATTTAATTGACTACTTTTTAATTGCTCCTTCACCCCTGGTTTTTCATAATTTTACTACGTACAAATAATTCTAATTACCCCTTCCAGTCTCTAAATATTGAACATTTTACTACTCAAGGGTGCGAAAATCAAATTGTTAACATTGTGAATCATTCAGATTTTTCTCTCTAGAACTCTTAGTTTTTAATTTAATTTGTTCTTTTAATAATTTCCAACTAATGTAAAAAAGAGCCAAAAATTATGTCTTCGCCTCCTGGACCGTCTGGACGTGAGCGCATTAGCCCTTGTCCTTCAAAAAATACACTTGTGTACTGGTTTGCAGCTCGAAATAGAGAAATTACATCAGAAGTCATCTCAAAATTAGAATTAGAGAGAGTTGGAAAGTTTTTAATTTTTGAGCCCAGACAGTACATTGATGAATCATGGACAAGAATTGCAATTGCCACACAAGCTGGAAAATTGGGATTAAGTGCAAAAGTTTCCACACGAAAGAAAAGACCAAGTAAAAAAAATTATCTTTATATTTTATTCATACAGGGTGGTTCATAAGTTTTACACCTTTACACCTTTACACCCATCTGGTCCCTTTCGTGATTTTCAGAAAACCTTAAAAATTACATTTTGTATAAAGAAAATCCAATCAAAATATATATTTGAATATTCCATAGAGTCAATCGGCTTTCATGAAACTCAAGGCGTCATTTGTGTCTACGCGAAAGATTCCAATGATGAGGATGAAAAAGAGCTTCTCCGGGAAAATCTATACCGACTCGGCTATTCAGAACATTTACCGTACAAAACTGATGAAGATACACGGAATGGAATTTACAGTAGAAAGTACTGCGGTGGAACTGGAACCAAGATCGAGAATTTAAAAAACGCTGAGGGTATGTTCTCGGCTCAAAAACTATTTCTTTTTTAATTCTTCGAATAGAATATTCCGAGCTTAATGTTGGATTTAAAATTTCAGACGACAAAAGAACTTCAAGCTCATTAGAGCTGAATTGGAATAAGAAATCAGATACGAACAACGTCGATCCTGATTCCCAAAGCAGTCAACTAAAAGAAGGCAACTGCTCAGATAAGATGAACCTGAATCTTCAAGACAAAAATATTGACGAGATCAAAAATGACTCAATGTCATTGGTTAGAAAAAGGGGCATTTATCCACAGGCTCTGAATTGGAAACCGATAAAATACATTAATTTCTACACAACGAGCTCATTTCCTTATTCAACGAAACGTTATGTTCATATCAGACAGATTTATCCTACTCCGACAGATGCCAATGGGAAGACCGTGGATATCATATTTCCCCTGGAAGAATTTAAAGACGTGGCCGATTCTCTGTATAAATTGGGGCGGACTTTTATCGAGGAAGAAGATAAAATCGTATATGGTTTAAAAACATCGTACATCGAAATGTCAGTACGTTTTTCTCGAGAGTTTGACGGAATCTGCATCTGTTTTCATTCGATGAAGAATCATGTCAATGTTTTTCTCCCACAAACCAACTCTCATTTTATATTCAAGCATATGGAAAGTTTGCGAAAACTGGAGTGTTATGGGGATGCTGAGTACGCTGATCATGGAATTTCAACTGATGAAGAAATCGAGTCGGAATCAGAATCAGAATCTGATGAAAGCGATAAATGTGACAAGTGATAGACCGTTCTGGCAAACTATCTATCTTAAAATTTGAAATTATCGATATTAGTTGTTGTACTGTATATGTATTTAGACTATATTTATTGCCGTCAATTATTATTGGATTATAAATTAATTACTCATAATAATATAGTATAATTAATACTCTAAAATTGATTAGCTATTTTATAAATCTTCACCGTATTCTTTTTAGTATTTCCGAGTATTGGGTTTGCAGAATGAAATCCCGATTTCCAAAAACATTCCATCGAACAAAAATCATCCAAGGGTAATTGAAATTTTCAAGGGCTATCTTCCATGCCCTTTTTTGGAAAATTAATTTCAAATTCATAAACTATTCACTAGAGGCCCGAAATAATTTTTTTGACGAAAAGTTTTGTTTTAAGGTACTTTGAACATTTAAAAAATAATTTGATTTGATTTTTTTGAAAAACTAGTCCCTCTTCGACGCGCGATTCTGTGTTTGTGTTAGTGTTCAAACTGGCACGTTGATTTTCTTCCAAAATAGTTTAAAACATAAACTCAAACGGTGCGTGAAGCAGCGTTTGAGTTTCAGTTAGCGTTGAAACCGGCACGTTCTCTATTGTTTCTTTCACCAAAAAATTTCTCCACACCTAAATGCATTATCCATTTATATTTGCAAAACGCAATTAATTTGGACGGTCTTCAAAGCAGTATAGGCTTCTACACTCAACTCGACCAATATTTGGCGTATGTTCATTGTGACCTGATATCAATAAATATTATGTCAAACCAGACGTCAATAATAACAAATAGCAATACATTTCTCCTTCCTTATCCCTGATTGCATTATCCGTTACTAAAAACACCAAAACGATTATCTATCAGAATTTAATAGGGATGTCCGAATATTCCAAAAAGTAGACGCTGACATAACATGCTGGAAAATTCAATTGTGAATTGTGAAATAAATTCGGGATTAGAAATTTTGAAATCCTTCTTTTATGTCATAATATAGGGGTTATTATTTAATGTACGCATAATTAATTCTCTGCCCATTAAACCGTCTTCTTCGGGACCACGAGAGTTATAAAATTCTAGTTTGAGAAAATGACATGAAAATCTGTTCACTTGTTAGGCAGATTGTCAATTAATTGAATTTTTTTGAATCATGCATTACTATTCTGCTATTACAGAATGTATGTATATTGTATGTCTCACTTTTCTGGCAATATATGTACTGATTTCAGACAAAATTATTTAATCAACTCATAACCGTCATAAGTCCAAGAAGCCCATTTCAAATTACAACTCTGTTACATTAAAAAATGTCATTGTCATTCTAAATGTAAAATTGAATATCAAAATGACCTGACCTGACCTGTATGTCAAATGGGAAGTACTCGACGTTAATATCACAACTCGATCGAATTATTCCATGACTGATCCAAGTGACCTCTCCTGTGTGGGTCACCAATACATTCGTGTTGATTACGGAGGATGAGTATTGGGAGTCCGCACTGATTCAATACAAATATTACATTAATCCAAAATTTGAATTCATGCATGACGATCGGAAATTTTATTTGCTGTATATTCCTCTTATATAAAACATAGGTGTGTCATGAGCTTGTCGCGATAAATGTACGGAAATCGTCCCGAAATATATAGACATTGTCTTGATATTTAGGAGGACGTGTTTGGTGCTCTTCCATACACTCTCTGTCTTAAGAATTAAAAATAGTCGCAAATCTAATTACAATTGAACAAAAAAAGTAGTGTGGATTTTAAAGTTTTGCAAATCCACCATCGTGTTTTGGTAGATTTCGATTTGAGAAAACTTTTTATTAAAAAAGTGTACTTGAAAATAAATCGAAACATTCGTTTCTACGTTCAGTGTAAAAAGAAAACAAGCTCAACATTTGCCATAAAATCCAACTAACTTGTTGTATAATATGATGTCAGGTTTCCAAACTCTGGTGAAAGGAAGTCGGATGATTTTATTTCCACCAAATTCACTCAAATTCCATGATAAATGATGATCCATCCAGGTTTGAGTCAACCAACAACTCGTCGTAAGAATTTGATTCTTCTCATCCTACAAAGTCCAAATGCCCATTATTTGTCTGGAACTTTTGCTGGGTTTTCTGCACAATGTGGATTGGGTATGTTAAAATTGAAGGCAATGTCTAGTTTATTCTACATAAACATAAATCATTACTTCGACAAATATTTTATTCAAATTTTTGGAAACCAAATACGAAATACTAAAACTGCCTAAATGTTATCTTTGTCCATAATTTGAAGTAGGTTTGTTCAAACAAATGAATCAGGACCAGGACACGCACTGTTGTGTGTCTGCATTTTGAATCTTGTTACATCTCTATGTATTTTAGTGCCGAGATTCTAAGGTAAAATCAATTTCCAAATAGAAAAACGGAGAAATCAAACATTCTCTTTTCCAGTGAACTTGAGGACTATCCTTTAATGTTTTGTCTCCCTCATTAGAACTTCAGTAACAAGACCAATAGACTACCTGAAGTTATTTTGCTATAATAAAAGAATTATTTTTTACACAGAACGGTGTGCAATGTTATGGAAATGAACTGTACAATACTCTTAATGACAATAACAATTTACATATGTAAACGTATATAGGAATTAAGGGACGTGAGTCCGTCCGGCGTCCGGACAAATTGTCATTTGATACATATTTGATGACGTGACAAAATTAGCACAGACTTATTCCGTTGAAATCGTTGAACTTTTGGAATGATTAATTTTCAGTCTATAAAAAGGGGCTCTTGCGCTATTAAAATAATACGTAATAGACCAACAATTTCTATGTGATGCTAGGAGTCATTCCTTTGATAAACTTTTTAAAGTAGTTTCAATAAAATGAGTAAATAGAAGTTTTTGTAGGATCACCCTGTATTGAAATCAATGAAGTCTGAAAACTGGATTCTAATCTTTGAAAAACGCTGGAATGGACTTACGACATCAACAATGTGATGAAGTGAGAGGGAGAAACTGACCAACAGCGGTTCTGAGAAATGTGCTGCTGGACGAACTGAAGAATCATAATTTTGCATCAAGTATTTGACAAGTTTCAACTCTTGTAAGTCCCCATGAGTATTTTTGATGTTTAGAATTACTGAAATAGCAATGACAGATCCATCGTAAAAAATTTCAGTTCAACGAAATTGAAACGAATAATTAAAAGCAGGTTCGAACTTGAACTGATTGAACAAATTAACCTGTACTAATACTCTCGTCTTAATTTTCCTGTCTTTAAAATTACCCAATGGACACAAACCAAATTATCGATACAACTCAATACTATACTATTACTATAATACTTATTAGAATATTCAACCAATTATACTTTTTGATTCAGCCAAAAAACCAAACCGTAGTCCGCTCACTCTGTAAATGTGTTCCTTAGAAAATTGTTGACAATAAAGTTAGCAAATTAGTTTTCGCCGAAGAATGGAAGATGGCAAATTAAGAGGAGTTATTAAACTATATATAACATTCATAATGTTTAATAAGAATAATTTATTTGATACGGCTGTAGCTCAATCAGATTTTCCATTTTGAATACCTGCTATTTATTGGACGGGTAAAGTTAATTGAGATCCTCAGACTCACACCATTATGTCTCAAATTATGCGGATCTCCTGAATCCCTAAGCTCTAACTAAAATGCCTCAAGAATCCAGTAGAAGGTGCCGAAAACTAATACCCCCACGTGGTGACGTGGTATAAAAGTCTCGATTATTTGCCCAAACTTTTAACACAGGGCCAGCACAGTGACTTTATACTTTATACACGCTGAGGTGTGTCGTTTATAAAGAAAGAACTAAAACTCACCTGTTATGAAACCCAAATAGTGAGGAACAACCCAAAAATAATTCAGATTGATGGCATTACATCCGCACTTCATGATATAATTGTTATGACCTTAATACTCCCGTGTTATATTAGAGGTAAATCTTATTGTCCGGTGTGAACAGAAAGTCAAGTCACCCCAAAAGAATTGATCAAAGATCGTGATCGTACGACTTTCACAATCCAAATCCAAACGAAGACAAATGGAAAACACAAGTTGGGCTCAGAGTTTTGCCACACTTTAAGTGGAAACATCCTCATCCACGAAAAGACTCAAAATTCAAGAATCCTCTCAAAAGGTGTTTGGGTCACAATTCTAAAATCAAAAGGAAACTAAATCATTTTCATTGGAAACACACAGAGTGATTTTTCCTACAAGTATAAGACAAACTACTAAATC
This sequence comes from Protaphorura armata, assembly GCA_034700305.1. NCBI lineage: Eukaryota > Metazoa > Arthropoda > Collembola > Poduromorpha > Onychiuridae > Protaphorura > Protaphorura armata. Next base: position 3,938 of record JAQIXO010002052.1, on the reverse strand, counting down.
AATTCCTTTATAAATCCTGACATTTATTTGCTTAATATTCCAAGGAGAGAAAGTCACTTCCGGTTCTGGAATTCAATTTTGAATGATGTCGCTAACATTGAGTTGGAAGTTGGAACGATGATGGTAAACAGAAATACATAAGTAGTTACTGTAGTAGACTCAGAGTGTGAGAGAAAGTGCTGAATTGAGAGCTTCCTGCTTTCACCCCTTTCATTTCATTTCTATTTCATGGGAGCAGGTCTTCTAGGAAAGGAAAGGAAAAGGAACGAATACATATAAAATATCTCGCCGTGAAAACCAACTTCAAAAACTCGATTGACACTCGAATGTGCTAAATATGAAGTTTTCCTACGTGGTTTCGTTTGGAAGTCACGGATTTCTAAAGTCGACAACATTTCATTTTCTTACTTCATCCCTTTTTGCATTTGGTTACAATTTTCCAATTTCATAGGGTGGTCCATAACTAATTCACACGGATGATCTCTACTCTGCCTCATTTTAGGCAATGTTGATAATTATTTACAGTAATTGATATAAAGTTGGTACACTTGGCTGAAATCCTACAAATTTTATTTCTTCATCTACAACACTTTTACTGGTTTCAAGTCAGATATTGGCATATCATATCTCTCGCACTAATCGTGCATGGAAATCTCGTAGTAAATAAAACAATTTTGAACCACCTTTTGCTCTCTGTTTTGTTCTAAGAGAGTAACGGACGAAAGTTTATTTGGATTTCGATATATTTCCAATAAAATCACATCCAATTCTGTACCTGTTTTAAATTCATGGGAAAAGAAAAGTAACAAGGATGTGAAATCGAAATGATTTTTGGTTGTGTCAATACGTAAAATATATAAAACAAAGAAGTACGAAAGTTGGAACTGTGAAATCAAAGTAAGTCTTGTATGTAAATCTAAGAAGGCATGAACGGCAACGGGTTTAAAATGTTGCGGTGCGTGCACAAGTTATTATTCGATTTCTTCGAAAGAGTTCCGCGATACTGTCAACTGGTTATTCGTAAACTATTTGATGATGACAACGTAAACTAGACAAATCCCTTACGATTAGAGCTCTTGAAATAACCTTCGAATTCGTGCACAGTTCATTCCTCTTTTGTCCTTGGCTTACAGTGCATTGCACTGTTACTCGCATTAGTGTACTATTACTGCGTAGGATTCGATTCCAACTTTGGGAGATGATTTCAGTGCTTACTAGAGGAACAGAAAACATCATAATTTCTGAAATATCATTATCACAAGAAACAGAACTGTACGAAGATTTTGTTATGGCTCTACTACTTCAGAGAACTTCAAGAAACGTATAGACATTATGCGTTACTCATACCAACTTTTAGAAAATACGAGCGATTCACAGCTTTGCAAGTCTGGGTAGAGGTAGTTGTCGTGTTGTCGATAGTAATGAACTACCCTGTAGATTCAATCCCATTTTAGTAGTCTGTAAATAATCTAATTCTAATGAATACATTTATTCCACTCTGGTATTAATTAATCTAACATTTTTTTAAAAGAATAATTGAATTATCTCGATAATAAAATATCCAAACATCCCTGCCGTTAGAACTCCAGTCAAAGAATACAGCTTGAGATTCACTATTATTAAATTCTCATTCACAAATGTAATTTTGAATCTAATGAACGATTTCTGGATCTTTACATAATTATAGATGTATAATTATAAACTGTGAGTTCAATTTCCGTAGTGTATGAAAATCTAAACATGACATGAACGGCAATGGGCTTAAAATATTGAGGTGCGTGCACAAGATATTTATTAATCGGTTTCTTCAAATGAGAATGTACTAGTAAGCCGTGAACAGTTTATTCCCAAAATATTTCATGATGACGTTATAAACTAGACCATCCCTTTGAACTCTTGAAATATAATAATACCTGAGCTCGTGCACAGATCACTTAATTGAATCTGCAGGGGTTCGATGACAATTTCAATACACTGAAAATCGCACGTTTCGTTAGCTCAGGTGAGACTGGATCAGTGATTTAATGAACGACTGTACCATTTTCATTTACCTATTCATTTTATAACGTTATTCACACAAACTTTCACAAAATACAAGCGAAGCACAAGTGCCGGAACATCGTTCGTTGTATATGACTCTGAACCACAACCTTACCATGTCTGTACATTTTCCAATATTTTTTACTGGCAATTTAAACAATTATTATTTAACAGAGGTGCTCAAAATCACCAATTAGTGAAAAACTACTTTACAATGGAAAATGTCTAATGAAAATTGGATAAATGCGTGTGTGACTATAGACTATACGACATACGAATATTTTTTAAAAATTGGATAAATTACATGTATATTTATGAGTTGAACCTTTCTTGATTTTTTTGTCCTGTTTTTTTTTTCACTCTTAACTTACCCAATTCTAATAAAAAAAGTAAACATGATGCGTTTTAAATAGATTTATCAAGAAAGCGTATTTGTGGACGCGAATAATGAATGTTCTCAATTGGAATTAATACAAAAAGTTTTTATGCAAAACAAAATATGCAACTTTTTCAATCATTTTCTAATTTCATTGTCAAGAAAAGAAAACAAAATGGAAACAATTTCGATTCGTATGAGCAGGCCAATACCGAATGAATAATATCATATAGTCAATGAAGTGGATTTTTAACTCAAGTTGGTTATAAAAATGATTGGGACCTTGCTGATTTGAACAATTTTAATCTATAAACTGTCGAGTGCATTCATTAACTCCATTCTGGTACAAATTAATCTAACATTTTTTGTTTCTTTTTAATTGAATTATCTCGATAGTGAAATATCCAAACATCCCTGCCGTTAAAACTCCGGCCAAAGAATACAGCTTGAGATTCACACATATTAGATTCCCATTCACAAAAGAAATTACAAATCCAATGGACTCCCAAAGTGTGTAATTACTGAATGCAGCCTCTTCAGTTCCTTGAAAAAGGGCTCCGTACAGTCCTGTGTATCGCATACATAAGGCAATCAATAGAAGCAATTTTAAATAAGCGTATGTGTGACTGACTGCATTAAAATAATTTCAAAACAAATTCTTGCCTTTGAGTTGAGTTTGCCAGACAGAATCCGCAATTCCCCAAAGTCCTGCCACGACAAATAATATAATTGGTTGACTCCCTTGAGGATGCCATTTGAACATGGTAAATATCATGACAAAATTGACAAGTGCTCCAATAATGAAAACAGGAAATCTCCCAATGCGTCGGACGATTGGATCAAGGGTTATCGATGACAAGGCATTGCACATTCCATAACAGATTATCACGTAGCCAAGATTTTCTACTCCCCAGGAGCATGTAACGTACGCCTAAAATAAAACATTAAATATTTTCGTAATGCCATTTGAGTATGAGTACATATTGTGAAATCTTACTTGGTAATAGTCCGCGATAAAAAATCCTTGTTCCAGTCCAGACCACAATGTGAGCGGTATGATCAGAATTTGCATCGGTTTCATCATTTGCCGAAAAGTTGCGATGATAGGATTGCCGGACTGCCCTGCCGATTTCTCAGTTTTATCGGCAGACCTTTTATTATAGAAAATTAGTTAGGTTTAAAAAATTTGCGAACTTGACCGTCCAGAACGGATTCCCCTTTAATTTTCCGGCCTTTCTTACTTTTTCAATGGATCCAGAAAAAATATTACGATTGCGACTCCAATAAATGCTAATGTTACGTAGACTGTCAATAAAGTGTAAAATCTTGACATTTCTGGATGAACAATTACATCCCTCTGTTGTGCATCGGCTGGACAGAAGTCACTTCCACAAACAGAAGTATTTCTGGAGTATACTTCTTGTTCAGGATTTTTTCCAGAAGACAATATCGTCGAAGCCAAGACATTCCCCCAGATTTTTGCCGTTTGAAATAGGAGAGAGAAAATCCCAAAGAATCGAAC
>JAQIXO010002051.1:0-10706 GCA_034700305.1 Protaphorura armata | reverse complement strand
AAAATTAGTATGTTGAGGTGTTTTCACTTCAACACAAAAATATTGACCAAACCCCACTCAGGGCATGCCAGGGCACCCGAAAAAAAATATGGCGTGTCAAAGTCCAGGGGACACCTTAATTACTTCCCTTGTCAGATACAAATATATTTGTTTGCAGTGCATGAATTTGAAATCTTACTACTTTCAGCATCTGAACAGCTTCTTTCACATTCAATTTCTTGGCTGCGATGTTCAACCAAAATCAAACAAACTTCAATTTTTAGAAAATTGTCAAGTCTGAAAAATGATATTTTTTAATCATCTCACCTCTGAGCCATCCGATCAGATAACTATCAGTCCTTTGGTAATCATGTGTTAAAATATTCTCAACTAATGGTCGAAACTTTAATTCAAACATTTAACAATTTTATGGATTAATTGTTAATACATATATTTAATTTAATTGCTAATATAATTTGACTAACCGTTTCGAGTGCACTCAATTCTTTTGATGTTATTTCAAGTTTACCACTGGAGAATCTTACGGCCACGGTAAATAACAACAAAATGAGTTGAAATGATTTTAGGCGTGCTTCCATCATATTCATAATACACACTGACAATTAAACCTTTTGTAATTAGAAAAATGCTTATATAGCTCTTTAGAATACATTTCCCTATTGACTCTTAAGTTCTGTTGACCATTGCATCAAGGATATTAATGACAATAGCATTAATGGCAGGCAAACAAAGAGCCAATTCCTTTCTCTTAAATTGTCAATCACGTGATCGAAAGGCACGTCATAATGCAATGGAAAAATGAGGCCTAGGATGTTCCTTGACTTTTGTGTTTACAAACAATCACAGTCAACCAAAAAACCCTCTTGTAGAATTAATTGCATTTCTATTTATAGACTTACGAATGATTGTTAAATATTGTACGTAACTACTATTGTATTGCATATTCCGGCGTGCACGTGTACGTGGAGTGCATGTGCAATGTGCATAATGAAAGTATACAACAGCGTGTGTTGCATTGCATAATGAGTTCCATAACCTACAATTTGAATTAAGTCGAATGAATGCAATGCAATGTGGTCTATGGATTTTGTGCTTTCAGAAAGTTCGTTTCCAATTTGAATTACTACTTCCACGCTTCGGTGGCTTTATTTTCCAACCAATTCTTTATTTGTTATATGGAAATTAATAATATAATGTTAATTTAAATAAATTAGGTACGTATTATCCCTTAATTTTCACTTCAAGTACAAATACAAAATTGGAACCGCTACCCCAATTATAATTACTACAGCTATAATTATCAACATAACTTTTTTGGTACAAAAACCTTTGGTTTTCACTGGAGTGGTACTCTCAATAATGGACACACTGATGTCCTTTGCCTTCATATCTTGATTACGTTGAAGTATTGAAGGGGAAACCACCTGAACCTGTTGACCGACAGTACTTTTCTCAATGTTCGAAATTGGAAGTATTTGCATTACTTTCGGTTTAATTTCGTCCACAGCAATTTTTGCTTGTAGAAATCTGTGTAATGTTTCAAGTTGTTCTGCTGCATCTTCCCAAGTATCACTGGCGACATGATGCCCACGATTTATCGCATTTCCTTTTCGAAACACGTACACCTTTCTGGCATAGCGTGCTAGCTTAGCAATCGTCGTGGGAGCATCTTCTATTTTGATCTGAGTTGCCGATAACTCTTTGAATGTAATTTCCAAAAGGTTACAGACTCGACCAATGGCAGCTATGTAACCTTGTCTCGGATTCGGTGATAAAAACCCAGGAATGTCCTTCCAATTTATATTACCTATAGTAGGATTAAAAAATTAATTAAGTACGGGTAGATCGGTTTATGCCGTAATTTTTAAACTTGCCTACCAATTTGGTAACCATTGATGAGTTTTGTATAAGTCCTCTTCCAATTAGTTCCATGATGAGCATCTAAGACTTTGAAGGCTTCACGAAAAAATACGAGTTCTGCTGGAGACTTGGAAGGATCAACGTATACAATTTTATTAATATTATTATTGACGTAATGATTTGAATCTATTCGAGCCTTTCGTATTTGAACTGAGCCATTGCGACTTGGAAATGACATGATTAATTATTGGAAACAAATAATTTATAAGGTCATGCTAAGTAAATAATGAACGGGATGGAAATAAAATATGGTTTTAGTTATGAACAGACTTTGTGAAAAAAATGCTATCATTATATTGTATAATGGAATTACAATTAAGTCCCACTTGATTGATAAATACACTCTGATAAGATAAATCCATGACATTCACATTAAATGTCATTACCATTCACATCCTATCAAAATTATAAATGATCATTGAACCTTAGTTGGATGTCAAGTTTATTTTTTTTTGCCAGGGAAGGGAACATGTAAAAACTAATTGTTTTTTCTGGCACACCCTGTAATAATTTGCAGTCATGATGGGGTAAGTTGACACACGCGTCTGTCAACCTGACTTTGAATGGAGCGGGAAATTCTTGTAATTTCAAATATTTAATTTCTGGAATTCACTTAAATTGAAAGTCAGAATTTTGGAAAGTTAGTTCAATTTAAAAGAAGAAACGTTTGAATGAATGAATTCATCTTCATGTGAAAATAATTAACCGGTTACCGTTCTAAAAGTATCGTAGGGTCAATAATTGGATGCAAGTGAGTATTTTTTTTCTGACCCTATAAACGATTTTTTACAGAGACAGAATAACAAAATTGTTATTCTGTCTCTGTAAAAAATCGTTCGTTTCGAAGACTGTTTTTTTTTTAAATAGAATAATTTTATTCTATTTAAAAAAAACAGTCTTCCAAACGAACCCCGGATTCCTTCCAAGAAATTGAAAATTGTCGAAACATAATCAGAATCACATGTTGTGTTTTTTTTTACTTTTCAGTCATATCCTTGGAATAGTAAAGATGGAATATGTAGACCTGCCTATTCTGAAGCGAAGCCTGATGAATTTGATTCATAAAGAGGACGAAGATAAAAAGTTCTATGATTGCATTTCCTTAGTAAAGACTCATCTTCGTTCAACACTTTCAAAGGAAGAAGAGACACAAGTGAAAAATCAAATGAGTGCTTTGAGATCCAACATGAGGAAGAACTTTCAAAATTCATCAAAAAAGTACAATTGTTTTGAAAAGAAATATAAACACTTTCTGGATTCTCCTGTCAGAATGCCAATGTCACTTCTGAAAGAGTCCCTCTTCCCAGTGCAAGGGCAGCTCAAGAAAATTCTTCAACAATTAACATTCCTGACCTCCAATTGTAACTTGGACTGCAGTATTTGTGAGGAATATGTTTCAAAATTGAGTGAACACATTGAGTCATCACATGGGATCCTCGGTGCCCTCGCAGTCCACAAAAGCGTCAAAGGCCAGAAGAGGGGTAACCGAAATTTACGGACGAGAAAACCCATTAATTATAAGAAAATGCAAATAGAACAAAAAACAAGACAAGATTCTGACTCTGAATCTGAACATTTTATTCAAGAATTTAATATAAAAGAAGAAAATTTGTTTGAAGGACGTGGCTCGGATGATGAAGATTTTAATCCAGGTGACGACGATGACAATTACAATACAGGGTGAGTAAAGAATAATTATAAAATTATGAAAATTTTGACATTTTTACCAAGGAGAAATCATGATTTATAAAAAGTAACGCGTTTTTTCTTGTAAATATCAAAGTGAGGATGAACACATGGATGTTGACACTGAACACTTGGACGAAGACGAAGAGGATACTCATCCCTACGAATGTAACATCTGTCTTAAAAAATTCACGCTTGAACGAAGTGTCTACAGACACAGACGAAATATTCACAAAGAGACGACCCTTCCCTGCCTCGTGTGCCAAGAAACTTTCCCAGACACTCAAGGATTGAATGACCACGTTCTAAAATTCCATCCAAAACGCCCTGACCCTTCTCGTGTAAAAAAAGCTTTTGAATGTGACATTTGCCTCACACAATTTACTCACCATTACAGCCTAATTAAGCACCAACGAAATATTCACAAGGTAGCCAAGTCCTACACTTGTCAATCATGTCCAGAAAAATTTGGTACGAAAAATGATTTACGAGAACACAAACGATTGTCTCATCAGGCAGCAAAATCAAAAGATTTTCTGTGTACGGACTGTGGGAAAACATTTGCGTATCAACACGAATTAAATCGACATTCCTTGATTCACACAAAATTCGGTGAGAAAACTTACAAGTGCACTCATGAAGGTTGTTCTTCAAGTTTTCATCTCAAAGATTATTTACGAAGACACATGAGATGCCATGGAGAAAAATCTTACGGTTGTACAATTTGTGACAAAAGTTTTAATTTGAAAGAAGGATTAGTGCATCACATGAGAGTCCATAGTGGAGAAAGACCCTTTAAGTGCACTGAATGTAGTCAGTCCTTTAAAACCCGATATTCGCTTTGTGTTCACAGAAAATGTCATGAAGGGGTCAAGTCGCACATCTGTGAGACTTGTGGAAAAGCCTTTACGTTGAAACATCAATTAATTACACATTCCAGAATCCATACGGGTGAAAAAAAATACGTGTGTCAAGATTGTGGAACTGCTTTTCGTCAACCCGCTCATTTGAAGACTCATCGAAAAATTCATAACAAGATTGGAAATCCAAATCAAGAGTTGGAGTTGGAAATCCAAACATTATTTCCTGACTATTAAATAAATTATCCACTTATTTCTTTCCTTTGACGCAAACCAAACGGGATCGTCATTCGTGACCCATCATGTGTCTACAAGATTTAATAATAAATTTTTATAATATTGTCCAGACGTTCTTGCCAACATGTTGAGCGATGCTTTGGCACAATTTGTGTGTGGATGTCTCGAACTATTTTCACGATAAGATTATGAAATTGTGATTGTGACCTGAATAAACATGATACATTCTTTGCCTTGGGCATAAAAGAGTAGGATTTTATGGTGCACCCTGTATTGTCATGGTTGTGTGTAGTACTAGTATTTTGTGTGTGGTCATCCCATTTCTATTTCCACGCATTAGAATTCGCAACAATAAATTGAACAGGATTGTATTTGTATTAGGTATATAAACTTGTGTGATGGATCACACCAATGCAAATAACTTTTTTTATTTAATTATGTGATTATTGCCAATTGGTACAATGCTTTCTACAATTCCTTTGTTTTTAATTTTATAAACTTATTCGACACTTAAATACGAATAGACATTAATATTATGTAAGACAACTTCAGAAATCAAAAAAAAATATTAATTTTCATCATATGCGGATCAGGTTTTTTTAGCTGGATTGATTGTCCACATCACTCGACACCATTCTTCAATTCTCATCGCTACCAAATATATTCGAATTGTTTTAGCCAGTCTCTCACTTTATGGGTGATCAACCTCAATTCCTCATTTTAAAATAATTTTAAAATATGTGAGGGACTTGAATTGATTGAGAAATTCATCCACTTGCTCTCTTGAGCAGTCTCCAGGGAATTTCAATTCCAGATGTTGTACCGAGTCCTTAAGTCCACCGTCAATGCTATTCACACTTGAAATTCCATTGCCAAAAGTCACCTACAGAGAATTTATACCACAAATGTAATTAAATAATGTACATATCAGAACACATATCGATAGCGATTCACAGATATATGGTCAAGCATCATGTATGGAAAGCCAATCGCATTTATATATATATATATAATATATATAAATATAAATGAAATTGGCTTTCCAATGAGCCAATTTCCTAGATTTGGACAACGCGTTCCAGTGCCATGGTCACTCAAAACATGCCCGCATTTATTGGAACACCCTGTATAGTATAATTTTTAATAACGCTCTCTATTTTACCTGACTTGGTCGATTCTCATCAGTAGATGAATCATAAGCATATGACCAAATGAATTTCTCAAGACTCATGAATCTGAAGGCATTCGTAAAGGACACGTCCGTGAGTTCATTATATCCCGCCAATTCTAATTGTTTGAGTCCTGAAACAAAAATTAAAAATAAAACTCCTGGATGTATATCTGTGTATATTACTAATATTACTGTTGGGGATTCTAATTCATTTTTTCTTACTTTTTAATTTGAGAATACATGGATGAGTGTAATCATCGCCCAGGAGTCCCTCATCCTTCAAATTATTCTCGAAAAGTTTTAATTTTTGCAAGAGTACAAGTCCATTCAGCAAATCAATGAAGTCTTTGGACCGCAAGCAACGGCAGAAATAGACAGAGAGACATTTGAGATTCGGAAAACTGAGTGTAATGTCTTCTCCCAACTTCATCACCTGATTCTCCTCTTGCTCTTCCTCATAGAAACATTCAATTTCTAGTTTTTCCACAGTTGGCCGTTGAGTTTGAAATAAGTATTGATAAGGATGACGGAGGCTTGGAAACCAACCGACCGATGGATAACCGAAACGGACAATGAATAAATTGGACCAAAGAGTTCCACTTGGAATCCATCAAAATCTCCAACTCCTTCACAAAACGTTTCGATTCTGTATTGAATTCGTGCATTGTTTGGAATGTATATATTCTTATTCAAAGGACGTATTGGAGGCTCAAACTCCGGATCCCACTCAAAACCTTCCAAAACACTCACAATAGTTTTCTCAAACCAACGTCGTTCGCGTGTCGTGAGTGATCGGTTGTCCATTGGAAGTCCATGGATTGGAACATTGTGGAGTCTAACTCCAAGTCGGCTAGAGATTTCAACAATTGAGAGAAGAATTTCTGAATTCAACATATCTCTTTCAATTTGGAATTTTTTAAAGTCAATGATGAGGCTCGTTTGAGCTCCAGACTCTCCAATCCGTTTCAAATAATTCAAGACCGGTTGTAAAATTAAGCTCGTGCATTGTAATTCCGTCGTTTTAGAATCATTTGGCTTCAAACTAGAAAACAAAGAAGTAATAAAATAATCTATTGTACTAATCACTAGGTGATGTATTTATTTTTAACATGTGTTTTGGCGGTGTACGTACGCAGGGTGAGATGATGTGTGCACTCGTCCAGAATGATCTCAAAGAATGTTCTTGGAGGATCTGCATTGGAGCAACGCATGATGAATTCAACTTGTAACTTCTTCAATTGAGTAAAATTATTTGCCCAAATCGGCGATTGAAGTGCCTGTGGAAGGCCGTCAACGGTGAGTTGGGGTTGAAATGTGAGTGTTTGAATCCTTGTACTCAAGTGAGAGAAGATAATCGGAACATCACTGTTTGGCACATAAAATATTTCTAAGTGTTCAATACATTTCCCGTATTTGGTGAGGAATTCTGACAATTCTTGACCATCAACACCGAACAGTGCAAAATTGTTCCCTTGACGTTTAACGTCCAGGAAGTGTCCGCTGTCGATGTCGGGAATTTTGATTTTAAATTTTTGAAGATATTTTGGTTGCTCTACCATGCTCTTGGTTTGTTTACAAACAGATCTGAGTTTCTTCAAATTGCGAAGGTCCATGTAGTCCAAGATTTTTGACCAAACCTGAAAAAATATTAATATTATTTTTAAATAATTATTTTAGTCGAAAAAGAAAAAATAAATTCAACTCAACAAATTATAAGAGATATCAAAAAGAATCATTCAGAAAAAAAAAATTCAAACCAATATTAAAATTGTAAATTAAATTGAAATTAAAATGTGTGAAAATTTTATTTTACTTACGACGGTTGGTAGGGTTAAAAGATCCGACATGTTGACTACACTATGACTACAATTATTTGTAATGTGTATTGATCTTATGTTTTAATTAACTACACTACTGAACTCTAGATTGAACGAATGAGTGAAATCAAACCACAAATACCTAGGTATGTTCTTTGTAAATATTACACAAATGTAAATGTAATATTACGCGTCTGTTTATAAGGAAAAGTTTGGACGTCTCCGATCCAAACCAAAGTGAGAAAACGTGACTCTGATAACTTCATTCATTCATTTCTTTGGTTTGGAAACCCCGTCCATGTATTATGTTGTCATAAATTAGGATTCCCACAATACCCCCAATACGAGCCTTTCGTATTTCTTTTTTGTTTGTTTTGATTTTTGTGTGCTTTAGTCCTGCAGTCGTTACTTTAAAAAGCTTATCGATTGTCTAATTAGACCAGCACGGGAAGAAGAAAATGGAAAATAGAAATATTTACAAAGGCAAACAAATCCAGTAGTCTTGCACAGAAACTATGCAGACTTTGCTTATTAATGCGTGTCTGGGATTTTTCTTATCATTAAGTTAACGAGAATAAATCTTTCAGGCGCCACCGACTGTTGAGATTACCCAATGAATGGTTTGGATTCGGTATTAACCCCCCAGTGACCTCCAAGGTTCTCCATTCAAAAAGTTCAACACAACAGACCCGCCTCAGGCATAATAAAGTATTAGCAAGCTGAGACAGCTGAAAGAATTCAGAGCCCATCCATACAATCAATCAACATTCAATAGAGCCATTGCGACTTGGAAACGACATAATTATTGGAAACAAATAATATTGAAGGTTATGCTAAGTAAATAACTTTACTAACTTAATAATGAACGGGTTGGAAATAAAATGTGATTTTAGTGATCTAGCAAATCTGGCTGCACGTGGAAGTGGATAAATGTACTCATTACATTGTATATACCTAATTAATATTAAGTCCCACTTGATTGATAAATACTTTATGATACGATCAACATTACAAGTCATTACCATCAAGAACCTAATAAAATTATAAATGATCATTGAACTTTGGAGTTTGGATGCCATGTTTTTTTTCCAGTGAACACATAAACACATTTTATTTTCTGGCCCACCCCGTACTGATTTCCAGGCAAAGGACGTAATGCTGGGTTTCCTTGAGACTCGAGTTTGTCAGCATGTCTTTCAGTGGAGCGGGAAATTCTTATAATTTCAAATATTTCATTTCTGAATTTTACTTAATTCACTTCAAATTAAGTCAAAAATTCTTCTAGTTAAATTCAAAACAATTTAAGCGTCTGAACGTATTCTTACATTTTAGACTGGATGGATGGACTCATCTTCATGTGACAAGAAATAACCGTTTACCGTTCCAGAAGTACCAGAGGGTCAATAATTGGTAAGTCAAGCTCAGCTAAATTCTGAGAAGAGAATTGAGTGGCCTTAATTTTCTTTACTGACCCTAGGAACGATTATTTACCGAATTATTTTATTTAAAAAAATTCTTACATGCCCTTACATTCTTTCAAGGAATTGGGAAGTGTCGAAAGGAAAATTCCATTGTGTAAGGTAAACATAATAATCACATTTTGAATTTTTGAATTTTCAGTCCTTGGAACAGTGAAGATGGAATCTGCAGATCTGCCTATCCAAAAACGAAGTCTAATGAATTTAATTCGTAAAGAAGATGAAGATAAAAACTTCAATGATTGCATTTCCTTAGTAAAGACTCATCTTCGCTCAACTATTTCAAAGGAAGAAGAGACACAAGTCAAAAAACGTATACGTACTTTGAGATTCGACATGAGGAAGAATTTTCAAAATTCACAAAACAAGTACAATTGTTTCGAAAAGAAATACAAGCGTTTTCTGGATTCTCCTGTCCGAATGCCAATGTCACTTTTGAAAGAGTCCCTCTTCCCAGTGCAAGGGCAGCTCAAGAAAATTCTTCAACAATTAACATTCCTGACCTCCAATTGTAACTTGGACTGCAGTATTTGTGAGGAATATGTTTCAAAATTGAGTGAACACATTGAGTCATCACATGGGGTCCTCGGTGAACCTGCCTCTACAGTCCGCAAAGGCCAGAAGAGGGGTAACCGAAATTTACGGACGCGAAAACCCGTTAATTATAAGAAAATGCAAACAGAAGAACCAACAAGACATTATTTTGAATCTGAATCTGAGCACTTCATTCAAGAATTTAATATAAAGGAAGAAAACTTTTTTGAAGGACGCTCCGATGATGAAGATTTTAATCCAGGTGACGACAATGAAAATTACAATACAGGGTGAGTAAAAAATAATTCTAAAATTATGGAAACTTTTTAAATTTTTACCAAGGAGAAATCATGATTTTTAAAAATTAACGTGTTTTTTTTTTCTTGTAGATATCAAAGTGAGGATGAACACATGGATGTTGAGACTGAACACTTGGACTTGGACGAAGAGGATACTCATCCCTACGAGTGTAACATCTGTCTTAAAAAATTCACACTTGAACGAAGTGTCTACAGACACAGACGAAATATTCACAAGGAAACGACCCTTCCCTGCCTCGTGTGCCAAGAAACTTTCCCAGACACTCAAGGATTGAACGACCACGCTCTAAAATTCCATCCAAAACGCCCTGACCCTTCTCGTGTAAAAAAAGCTTACGAATGTGACATTTGTCAAACACAATTTACCCATCATTACAGCCTAATTAAGCACCAACGAAATATTCACAAGGTGGCCAAGTCCTACGCTTGTCAATCATGTCCAGAAAAATTTGGTACGAAAAATGATTTACGTGATCACAAACGATTGTCTCATCAGGCAGCAAAATCAAAAGATTTTCTGTGTACAGACTGTGGGAAAACATTTACTTATCAAAACGAGTTAAAACGTCATTCCTTGACTCACACAAAATTCGGTGAGAAAACTTACAAGTGCACTCATGAAGGTTGTTCTTCCAGTTTTCATCTCAAAGATCATTTACGAAGACACATGAGATATCATGGAG
>JAQIXO010002049.1:0-10707 GCA_034700305.1 Protaphorura armata | reverse complement strand
CGTCCTTGGCCTTTGGCTCATGGTGACTCATGGTCCTTGGACTCCTAGCTGGTTAGGTGCGACACGTGTAGTGATAACCTCTGTGGTCGACCTTGTCCTTGAGATAGGACGGAAGGTCGGTGTGGTTGACCAGGTGTCCAGTGACGTGGACACGTAGAGTGTCATCCACAAGGGAGGTACTGTGTCTGCTCTATATGGGAGTCCAGGTCATCTGTATGGATCTCTATGATCTTAGCAGGGTGAGGATGGATGGTATTTGGATCATCCACAACAGCCCCCAACATAAATACGAAACTCCGGAGAGTCCAACGCTCGGGGTGTTTTTCATGAGTGGCCAAAGAAACTGTATATAGAAGACTCCAAAACAAAATTAGGTTTTAAGTGATTTTCTCGTGAGAACAGATGAAGGAATTAGGTAAGGGATAGGAAATGAAAGATTTGGTCACTCATGGACCAGAGAAAAATTTAATTGCTCGCACAACTCATGGGATGTGTGGAAGAGCTAGTACATTAAATTTTGAAACTGGTTACATATATAATAGTTATGCTTGTGTTATTTTTAACATTGCTCGCTCGCTCTGTCGTGCAGAGACGAGTACTCTAGAACTAGAAGAACGAGAGTAGTAGAGTTTAACGTTATGTAAAAGTTTTACAACCGTAATGTTGTGTATCTTAAAAGAAAGGAAACGTTATCTCTCGCTCGTTAACAAATGGTTAAGAGTGCTTTCACCGTTTTAACCTGTGAAAGTAGTAGAGTTTAAAATCTGAACTTTATTTCGACGCTACATTGGCTGAAAACGACCCGGCGTAGTTTAACTACGCGCTATTGGTTGTTCCTCCTATTACTTGTTTTTTTTTGTATTTTTTTTTAATCCCTCTCCCTGGTAAGTACGTACATAATGGAAGTTTACACCGTAATGTGTGTACTGTACTTATACATATTTACAATTCAATTAGGGATGAGGAGAAGGGAAAACCAATATAACTTTTGAAAGCAAGAGAAAGTACTTCGTACTTTCTCCGAACATTTTTTCTTATTCCGTGCAGTTGAACTATAGAAGCATTGGTTTTGTTTTTTAAAAGTGTGCGGTGATTGCACTTGTATATTATACGCATACGACAAAACCTTGTACCTTATTGACAGAAGACTATATACTATGTCGGCAAAGAAGGAAAAGAAAGAACAGTCAACCGAATTAATTGTTAAAATATTATCATATTTCTGTTTGGTATTTTTTTTATAATTTGGGAAAACAATTTTTTATTTGTGTTGACTGAGGTGAAAGTTTCTATTGAAATTTTCTTTTTGGGGGTCGGCTACTTTTTCTGGGCTCTGCTCTGCCCCTCCCTCTACCTCTGCTACTAGGACCGGGTTCTCCCCAAATCCTATGTAGTATCTCTGACTCGGGTTCGGGGGTGAAATTGGTTGTACTTGGTTCTTCAAGTACAATCTGGAAGGGACCCTGTTTCAATTTGATTGATTGGGGTCTCAAGAGCATTAGAGTGTGAGGGCCCCGCAATATTATTGTCTTGGGATTGTGGATTTTGTACCACATTAATTACATACCTGTAGATGTCATCGATCATTTGTGGAGCTGGAGCCTGGTCCATCGTTGGTCTATTGGGTCTGTTACTATGAACTGGTAATATAGGTGGGCACGGTGTAACAAAGATTTCCTCTTGCATTTGCGTCTGTTCGTCATTGTTGTTGTTGTTGTTGTTGTTGTTGTTGTTGTCGGGTTCCTCTTGCGTTTGGCCATTTTGATTGATGATGTTTTCATCTTGTTGCATGTTGTCTCCTGCTGTGCGATTAGTTACCAATCGTTCCAAAGCAGCTACTGTCGCTTGTCGAATTGGAACTTCGGGTTCAAAAATTTGGCGGAGGAGTATTCCGAATGGAGTATCCGCTTCCCAATGAGTTCGCATTGGACTCGGCTGGTTTTCTTGAGCCGTAAGCAAGAATGGTGTTGGAACTTTACGGACGAGTACGAATCGTACGTACTCAAAGCTTTCTCCAACTGGTGGGATTAGTATGAAGCTTGGTTTGATCGCTGTGGTATATCTTGCGAATCCAAATGTTTCCAACAAGGGTGGGGTTGCTCTTGTTTCTCCAGGAGACATTCCAAACGATATGGTTAGCATTTTGTGATGATATTTGTGTAGCATACTCACCAAATCAAACGGAATTACATTAATTGGAACTGCTGTGAAAAACTGTGCAAGAGAGGTGCCATGTGGAAGAAAGGCTATGTCGCGAACACTTGGAGAGTTCCTGTGGCTCTCACCTTGTCTTCGAATGTGTCCACGGCTAAATTTTTAGCGGCTCTTGTTTCGTTGTTAGTCACTTGTGTATACGCGACGATTTCGGATAGTGACATTCTACAAAACATTCTAAAGTACTCTACTGTGATGTCAATTCCGGGAGTCGCTGACATATTTGAGTACCCGTTAGAATTTAACGACCTTGTATTACACATAAAATTTTAAATCCTACGTTGTTCTCGGACAGTGGTCTCTACAACTTTATTTTGATTCAAACTTTCTTTTTACAGGATGTTTGGTAAGACTATTTTCTACAAACTTGGTTTGCATTAATAAATATTGCATTTTTATCTAGTGTGGATTACCACAAGCGGTTAATCGTGATTAAGTGTGTGCAATTATTTTCTACCGAGGAAATAGTTATCTCTGTCCTACTTTTGGTATCGTATCAGTATAGTTTATGGAAAACCAATTTTTGATTTCCTGTTTTTATGACCTACATTTGTTGTCATTTCTGAATTTGCTTCTAATTCTCGTGCTTGTTTATCACGAATTCATTTTTTTTATTTTAAAATGTATGCCCCTATCTAATTTTGGTGGTTACTTTCAATGCTCTACATCAGGTTTTTTGTTTTAATCGACGTTGACCACAGACTGAATCAGGAAATTCATTATTTCTTGTCGTCTCGTTTGTGGTGGTCTGATTTAATCGTCTACCAGACTTGGGTTTTAATGAGCACATTGATTTAATTCTACAGTTCTCTTAATAATAAATTGCATTTATACAAGGCGAACCATAAGTCTAGCGTTCGCTGATTATGCTAACCATCTGACTTTGGAATTTGCACTTCTCTTTTATATTTCTTATGTCCTATGAATTCTTGAACGTCTGTCTTTTTGAAAATTTCATTTCTTTTCGCACTTTCTTTTGAAAATCTGATTACGCTTATTGTGTCAGATGTGAATGCTGGTAGTTTTAGTTATTCCTCGCAGAAAAGTTCTAGCACACCGTTCCACATAATAGAGTTACCAATTCTATTAAGTTTCCTAGTGAGTTGAACTCGAAAGTGGTAAGGTTTCGTCTTGAGGGATGCACATAAAGCTAAATCTTGTGCGTATGTTTATTTGGAATTCATTGCTATTCTTTGTGAAACTAAACCTCATCTTAAAAAGATAAGTATCTCGTGAAGATAAATATTTCCAGGGCACCATAAAATCTTTACTCGTTAAAATCGGGAACATTTTACGCTGTACAGTGCAAATTCTTGAATTCGAGATTGACTTTTTGTGGAAATATTAGTTGGGAAAAACCGACTCGTTATTACATTAAATTGTACAGGCGCGGCGTATGGCTTACTCTGTACTAACAAAAACCTCTATAAAACGATTCACCTTATCGTTCGTTGCCTTAAATAAATAATATGCATGCTTGCGCTCAATAGTTGTGCCCCTACGGAAAGTACTCTAGTTTCCCTTTTGGCAAAATATAATATTGGTGAAAGTACTTCCATCTTCCAACCTTCTTTATAATTTGATAGACTCAACGGAACGCCACACAAATTGCGTTGTCTGGTCTAATTCCGTCGGAAAATCGGACACACACAGGTTTTGTTTAGTAAATAGTTCGGACAGGTTTGTTTCGGACAATATTTTGAAGTTAAAATATTAAGAAATATTAATTGTTAATGGTTTTCTCTCTACGAACCAAAGAAATTAAATGTATGAGAAACTGTATAGGGTTTTATAATTTTACATTATGTGCTGTTTTTATGTTGTAGCTAACCTCTTTTCTTCCTAAACTTTGAAATAATTTTGTAATTTCAGTTTCTACGGAGTGTTTTGAGTTGTATACTCATATGCTCACACGTTTTTCTACATTTTGAAATGTGCAGAAACTAATTAGATACTCAAATTGGTTAGGTTCGACATTTAGACATTTTACGAACTTTTTGCCTAGAATCGAGTGTATGTGAGTGTTAACGGTGTAAATCTTTAACCGCTAGAGGTCGCTGACTAATAATACAACCTGAGCATTTAGTATGAACATACTGCACTTGTTCGATAGCTTTGCGCTGTGAATGACTAATGTGTATGTACTGTTATGGTAGAGAAGTCTAATTTAGCCTTCTTATTTTATCTGAAAGTACTAGTCATTTTCATTGCCAAGTTCTAAACTTATAAATATTTTTGTATTCATTCGAATTAAATGACGATGACCCGTTTGGTTACTCGCCATTGCTAAATTTTAATATGCCCAATGTGAAGCTGCAAAAATATTGTGGTTTGTTTATGATTGAAAGTTTGCATACTTTAAAATGACAGTTCACTGACTGTTCAACCACAATCTATGTCGGCGGTTAATGCTGTGAATTCTTAAGATTCTAATTGCATGCTGCTTATAGTCAAATAGACTTTGCCGACTATTCATTTACAATTTAAATGTTTATATTTTTTATACCAGTGCGAAAGTTGAGAGTGAGATGCAAATGTGATATCGTGACCCTACTTTTATTGTGGTCTTATTTAGATAATGCACTCTTGACTCTTTAACTGGCTATTTTATCCACTAGTCTTTGCTTGGACTAGCTACTGTTATGAGTATTTATATTTTTAAAAGAATTGAGGGTAAAGTAAAAGGTTTCTAATTGTTAACTTGAAAAATCCCTCAACAAGAAATTTAATTTTCTTTTTCACACAAATGCCTTAATTTTAAATTGATTCCGGTGTTTTTAAAACTGCTATTGCAATACCTGTGTGCAATTGTAAAGTACGTTACGTCTCAAACGCTTGAACGACTATTTTGCACAAAAATTCAGGTAAGCACAAAATTGAACAAAGAAAATTGAATTGAAAACGTTAAGGACATTTTGAACTTTAAATTTAGTGGAGTTTCATTTGAAAACAAGGAATTTATTCGAGCTTCTTTATTACTCAAGCAAAAATTTCAAAAGAAAAATACTGAACCTGATTTTAATTCCGGAGTGGCATTTTGATGGGTGTGTGTGACTTCCAACGTCCATTGTCTCTTCCCTCTATTGTACAGACGAAGATCTGCATACTACAATACTGAATTTGTCTCATTTAGTCAAACCAATTGGGTATGTCCCAAAAATTTTGAAATATTATTTAAAATATTGAATTTAATACAAGTTACCACTGCGTTGTACAGATCTCGAACTTTGACCTTGGTTGCCGAAGATTGCGAGATTGTGAGACGGTCGCCACGTGTTGTGTGTAGATTATGGCTTTGACTAAGAGGAGCCATAATCTACAGTTCGCTTCTCTGGTTACAACTGATCGTGTACTTAATGGTTTGTTGAATAAGGCTGTAACTCGTGAACTGGGTAATTGTGTTTAATAGATATTTATTTACAAAGTAAATGTATAGACGTTTACATCGAATTGGTGAAGGACGGACAAGGGATTCAGGATAAGGTCTACGTTAACTGTGAGGGGAATCTGTTATATTCAAGAGACAACTAGGTGGAAGGAGTCTTCATCTGGCTCTACCAACAATGTGTGGAGGTAAGAGTCCAGACTGAGCTGAAGAACTACTGGCTGGTCCTGGGTCTTTATACCGGGGCCGGTCCATGCTCTTCTGGGTTGAGGCTCATGTCCTTGGCCTCAAGGTTGTAGGGTTGAAGTCCAAGGTGGACTTCTGACCACCACGTCCGGTCCTCACTGTTAGAGAGACGGACTGAGGTCAGGTGGTTGAGGTCACCGCGGACCGCAGCATCCTGGCAGCTGGTCCTGTGGTTGACTCGTCCTTGGCCTTTGGCTCATGGTGACTCATGGTCCTTGGACTCCTAGCTGGTTAGGTGCGACACGTGTAGTGATAACCTCTGTGGTCGACCTTGTCCTTGAGATAGGACGGAAGGTCGGTGTGGTTGACCAGGTGTCCAGTGACGTGGACATGTAGAGTGTCATCCACAAGGGAGGTACTGTGTCTGCTCTATATGAGAGTCCAGGTCATCTGTATGGATCTCTATGATCTTAGCAGGGTGAGGATGGATGGTATTTGGATCATCCACAACAATATCACTTGATGATATAAATTATGTAAATCCCTGATCCAACCTCCAGCCGTGGATTCAGTTGGAACCTCAACACGTCCCACTAATTTTGGCTCTCTCTGGTTCCTTTTCGAACACTCACAGTTATTATTCCATTGAGACACAGAGACGTTTGCGAAAGTGAGAGTTTGGCAGAGTGTCTTGTGTCATTACCGTTTTGTTACGAGTCTGACTACAGGGTGCACCATTACATTTTGGTTCCTCGTTACTGTTACTACACATCTGGAAAGGGTCAGGAAAATTGCAGACTTCGATCCTTTGAAATTGATACGATGGTGAAAGAAATTATCGCAGGTGTGGTGTCAAATGTACAGAAAATAACATACAGTAGCTTTTTCTACAAAATTTAATTTTTACAAACTGTTGAAAAATTTACAAATTGGACTAGATGAGTTTGGTTCAAAGTGTGCGTTATTTATGACGCACCCTGTACCCTTACCATTATTTGTTTCACGACATAATGCATTGTTTAGAGGAGTGAAAGTAGAGAGAGTAGTATAAGAATAGTGTAGTCTCATAAAGAAAGCTCTCCTCACTAATCTCGTCGAGAGTAATTCTGAGTAGTTATGAGTCTCTGTTCACTCGTTTAGTGGGTCAGACTCCACAGTTCCACACACTTTTTATGACTCCTTAGTCAAAACACAAGAGTAAGAGTTCAAGTAGAGAGATGTGTTAAAAAGTCTATGTCCCACTCCCATCCCACCAGAATGACACAGCATAATCGTTAACTCATGAGTGCACAAGGAATCAAGAGTCAGGAATTGGCCTCAGCTCCCAAAATACGAAAGGAAACCATCACATTTCATGTAAAATGCATTGGGTTAAACTTTGTGTGTAGAGCAGAGGTGCTTTTGCTTACTCCAGGACTTTCAATAGTTTTACAAAAAGTCCAGTACTAACCCACTGTTTTCATCTAAAGTGCAGGGTTGTCCAAAATAACGAACCCACACAATACATTGATTTTGTAATCGACTGAATTAATCAATTGGAAATCATTTTGAATATATGTAATTTTGTAGTGAAGCACAGCAGTAGTCTGAGATTAAGGGCCCAGTAGCGTCCTAGTACAAAAAGTAATCAGTTTAATTCCATTTAATAAGACAAACCAGACAAACGGAGAGTTGTAAAGTGTAAAGTCTGGATGTGAAACTAACATAATTGAGGAGTGTGTCAAAAGTTGAGTTTAGCTCTGACTCAAGTGCCACACTCCAATCCAGTGAACCTTAAATAAAATGGAATGTGTGTGCTTGAGTCAAATTATGAAATTAGATGCAAATTAAAAGCTATCATTCTTAAAACTTGTTTGGAACGGGTGCCATGGAGTGGATCAATAGTTTACTTTACTTACAAGGAGCACAAGCAAAGGACAAGGTGTAAAAAGTCATAACACCAGTGAACTCATGCAGAAGAATGAAATGAACTCATTTACTTTTAGATTTTAATAGGAAACTTTGGAGAGGGTCGATTTAGAATAACGAGTCCAACTTCATTTGCTATGTTGTGTCGTTGTGTGTCTGTGTAGAGCAAGAGGATTACAAGTTTTTCTTCTAAACTTTTCTTATTATTACAGCATCTCATTATTACGATTAGTTTGCCCTACATTTTCTTCATTCCTAGACTTACGTCTTAATCTTAAGGAAAACTATACGCCCGGAAGATTCCACATTAATTTTTGTTGTTCTTCTCTACATGTGTTCACGTCCATTATGGCTTCATTTCAAATTATTGAAAAAGGTCGTGTTTATTAATTATAAGATATACAAACAATAATTTATATTTAATTGCATCTGCTTGCGAGGCATTCGCATGGTAAATGGTAGAATATGAAAGTTAATAACATGTCGTTCTTCCTTAATATTGAAATCTGCCTACCTTCGTATTCAAATTTTCTTAAAAGGCTGTTTAGTTTGTTGGTCGTATTATTGGATCAAGCATTTTGTCCTTATCTTTACAATCGAGCGTGGGCGATAAAATATAGAGTAAGTCCTCGTCATTGTCATTCAAGTCAGAGAAATCTAAAGTGACTGGAGGCGAGTTTTTCCTTCCTCTATTGTCAAGAAACTATTCCAGTTTGTTAAGCTCAAGTGTCCATCCGAGGACTCCTATCCCGGCAAGGACGCCACCGGAAAACTCAAAATGTCTGCTGGTGAAAAAAGGAAATTTTCCTAGAGGGTCAAAAGAAACATTGACGAGAATCGAGTATTTCTTTTTGGCTGACTGACCAGCTAGCTTATCTCATCTCCTGTTTCCTTTTTCTCTGAGCGAGATCGTTTGACATGCTACGGCTACATGGCTACGGCTATGGCTACTTTCTCCCGGTGTTCGTCATCGTCAGTGTCGTTTAAGACTCGTCTCCTGCACTACCAAATGTAGCGATTCTCTAAAAGGAACGTCCAAAAATAAGCCCTAACACATTACAGGGTGGTTCGTGAGACTTTTACCAAGGTACCAGAAAGGCGCACATTTATAACATACAGGGTATCAGATCGTGCAGAGATAAGGTCGATACACAATAACTTATGGTACGCGATGTAAATGCCACCCTCTATGTTTAAAGTCCAAGTCGAATGTCCACTACAGTTTCAAAATCGCCATTGTCATTCCACATAATGTAATGGAAACGGAGTCTAGTCCAACCGAATGTGCAATGTGCATGCATGGAGTGTCCTACTCCCAAATGTCCATTGCCAAAATTAAGTTCGGGGGTTAACGTCCGGCGAACATTACACAGACATGATGTGGCGTGGGCATCCGACGAGATCCTTTTGTTATTTTGTTTGTATCTCTGGCAGGGCAAGGTGTGGGATTTCACTGATAAGAGAAAATTAAATTAAAATTCGTCTCCATTGTTAGTGTGGACAATGGAGTCTTCTGGCTCGAATATGAATGTATGGAATGTAATTGATCACCGAGCATGAGCGTATATATATAGCAACTCCAATTATTCAAATAGGTGAATTTGTGTCCGAGTCAATGTTGTAATCAAATATTATGATGACTTGCAGTAACCAAATGTATCTGAAGATCCAGAAAATTAAAATCATACTAATTTTAACCCATGATTACAAAATTTTGAACGAAAATTACTTCCCTAGAGTTTTCGGACAGTTTGTCGGCCCTATTATTTTGGATGCATGAACGTTATTCATGTGTTATCGTCAGTGATAATTACCCGTGGCTCCTTGGAAGGAATGTCTTTATCAGGTTCTGAAAACTATGGAATTTATGTGGTGTCTGGTTTCCGGTGAGAGGAGCGAGCGCATGCATATGCTTTGTGTCTAGAAAAGACTAATTAGTTCCACGGGGATTGGAGAGAAGTGGGAAATGTAATAAAATAATAAATAAAATGAGGAATCACTCCTCGTAATTTATTCAGAAATCGGGGTGGTTTTTTTTTGTTTGTTTTTCTTTTTGTGTGCTTTAGTCCTGCAGTCGTACTTTCAAGAAATCTTATCGATTGTCTCATTAGACCAGCACGAGAAGAAGAAGATAGAAAAAAAAATATTTACAATAGCAAACAAAACCCAGTAGTCTTGCACAGAAGCTATGCAGACTTTGCTTATTAATGCGTGTCTGGGATTTTTCATATCATTAAGTTAAATCGGTGGATCGGTGTAATTACCAAGAGGAAGGTTAACTTCCACGTCGCGGACGTCCTCTCATGAGAAAATTGATTCTGTTTTGTGTGTTGTCTTAGTCGCAATTTTGGATTTTGTAGTAATTAATAAATTTTAATAGTCGCAGTCTCTCCATGATTAATTGTATCTTCATATTTCTATCGCCAATGGTAGAATTTTGTAAGACAGAACAATGTAAAAATAAATTGTGTAATAAAATAATATTAAGAAACTTCGTATCACTTGGAATTTAATGATTATTGTCCAAAAATGCCTTAGGGTGAATGTCAATTAACGTGTGAGTGTGCACATTTTTATTAGAGTTAATCCATTTAATGCGATTCTATACGGTGAGAGTTAGATCTTGCACATTTGGTTTGTATAGGCCGGATTCTCAATGCACTAATAAAGGCATTTACAACAGAACCCTCGCTGCCGCACCAACTGATACTTATTACAACTTTGTACTCACGAGGAGGCTACGCTTTAAGTAACTAAATTGCCTCATATTATCAAGTCTCCCGGTATAAAATTAAGATAAATCTGTCTGTTAATTAAATCTTATTTCATAAATCCAATTTTATGAAGTGTTCTGTCAATTATATTCTGCTGAAACCTTGGAAGAAGTGCCAAATTAATTTTATATTTGAACGAAACATACAAAATGACATCGTGGGACTACCTGATGCAAATGTCTCGGAATGACTAACTCTGAACATTCTAACCTGACTTATTCAGTTTTACATGAGAAATGG
>JAQIXO010002048.1:0-10707 GCA_034700305.1 Protaphorura armata | reverse complement strand
CGATGTACGATTATATCCAAGGTTTCTGGGATTTCCTGGCGTGTACACACTCTTCGCACTCTAAGTTCCCATTATTTGCCGAAACACTTCACAAAATCATCAAGTTTGACGGATATTCAAGATGCAAATCAATAATCATGGGACAGCTCGATCACAGCTACCAAATATGTTAAAGTAATTGCATGCATGCATCCTTATAACTGAGAGTGAATCGTTTTGTGAAGGCTACAGGAATTTAATCCAATTCAATTCTAACCACAGCTTGAGTCATGCATGCAATTACTTTAACATATTTGGTAGCTGTGATCGAGCTGTCCCATGATTATTGATTTGCATCTTGAATATCCGTCAAACTTGATGATTTTGTGAAGTGTTTCGGCAAATAATGGGAACTTAGAGTGCGAAGAGTGTGTACACGCCAGGAAATCCCAGAAACCTTGGATATAATCGTACATCGTAGAAGAATTCTCGACATTTGTTTCTGAACTGAAGAAATATAAGTATTTAAGTTCTGTCTGTTATTGTTATTATGGAGCATATACAAATCATCATGGTTTTAGTGATTGCTATTTGTTTATTCAAAAGCTCTGTATCAATTCTTCACAACAAAGAAAATTCTTACAGGATAGATAACTTGAATTCTGTGCTCGAAGAATTCCGACATTGTCACTTCAATGTATTTTGTATTTGCAAAATACATTGAAGTATTTTGTATTTAGTATTTAGTATTTTACAAAATTCCAAATCTCAAAATACAAAATACTTTTTCGACGTAATTGCGCATTCGCTTAGCCCAAAACGCCTCATAGTCACAGTCAAAACACGATTCTAGACTACATTACCACAGGTGGGCGAAGTACCCCGTCATGTATTTTTAATACTGAACTGCGTTTTCAATACTAAAATGTCTTTTGTCGTTGTATTTTGAGGAAATACCGAGAAAAACCACTTGTTGTTGTACCTCAATGTTTTTGCGTAGTCACCATTCACTGAATCACTGAATTTGAGATGAATTGGTCAGAGCTGAGATCTTTTTAAACCTGAAGGTCTGACAAAATGTCGAAGTATTTTGCAAAGTATTTTCAAAATACGCATTTTGTATTTTACAGCAAATATTTGTATTTTAAATACATGTATTTTGTATTTTGGTATTTTGTATTTGCATTTGAGATGTCTTCATCTAATGTTTTGAGCATATCCTTCACTGACTCTAATTCTATGTAGTAGTCCATACTAAAATCATCATATACTTCTGGCCACTTTGAAGTATTGTCTTCATCACATGAATTTTTCTGAACGAATTTCCCCACCGGCTGACTTTCATTGTTAACATCAATTTGGGACTTTTTTTCTTTTATTTGGGAAATCTTTTTTGTTGAACACATTGGAAGGAATTGAATTCCTGGAATTGAAAGTCTGTTCCTTATCTATTCATCTTCTTTGCTGGCATTTTGGTTATATGGTAATTTATGCTCCACGTATTATAAATCTATCCTGACACTTTCAGACTTGCACTAGCTACATATGTATGTATATGTATGTGTACGTAATGTGTAGTATTTTAAGTAGTGTTTTAATTGTATGTACACTACAAGACAAAACGGCTACCGTATATTACCGAATAGAAGCCGGTCCCGAATACAAGCCGGGTCTCAAATACAAGCCGGGTCTGGAGTCGTATTGAAGAAATAGAGACCGGTCCCGAATAGAAGCCGGGTCTCAAATACAAGCCGGGTATTCTCTATGCTACTCCAATGCAACGTGTAGTCACTCAATGATAATTATAGAAATAGAGACCGCTCCCGAATACAAGCCGGGTCTCAAATACTAGCCGGGTTGGAGGCGGCAAATTTAAATACCGTCTGTCGCAAAAAGAAGAGGCCACTTTGCATGCAATTTGCATGCAAAGTGGCCTCTTCTTTTTCCGACACACGGTATAAGCCCGGGCTTCTATTCGGTAATATACGGTAGTTTTATTTATCACTAAAAACTAAAAACACCATCGCCTTTGTAGTACATGTGTGTACTGATTTTAAGTACAATATTTTTTCGTTTATATTAAATTCGTTCATTGATTGCATTAACCACTCGTTGGCGCGGATGATTTCGTTTATCCCATTCTCATCTGATTCCGTTTCCATTATTTTGGAGAGAAAAAAAATGTGCGGTAGTGTTTTGGGAATTGTGACTGCAATTCTGATCCCAGGCAGGATAACTTGGCCTCTTCACTGATTGTACTAGAATTTAAAAAAAATCCGTAAATGTAGTAAAGGTAGTTTACAAAACAAACACAAACAAAAACAAAACTTCCAATTCACATTCCTAGGAATAAATAAATACTAACATAATTACCTGGAACTATTCTT
This sequence comes from Protaphorura armata, assembly GCA_034700305.1. Classification (NCBI taxonomy): domain Eukaryota; kingdom Metazoa; phylum Arthropoda; class Collembola; order Poduromorpha; family Onychiuridae; genus Protaphorura; species Protaphorura armata. Next base: position 8,341 of record JAQIXO010002048.1, on the reverse strand, counting down.
ACCTATTTAATGCTAACGAACAGTATGCACTGTCAGTGGAAATTGTTAAGGATTTTAAAATTATAATATTTTGTATTACATAGGTATTTTGTAGTACTTATCTACGTGTAGAGAGAAAAATCACCAATTTATTAATGATCACTGCCATTCAACAATGGTAGCCTTGCGACTCAGTATACGAAAGACAATACAAATTTTGAAATCAGTATAATGTTATGAAATAGTAAAAATAAATTCAGAATCAAAATCATCAGATAAAAGAAAATTAGGAACTGTATAAACGATGTTGTAAAATTTGACAGGATCCCTTAAGTGCAGTAAGAACAACTTCTTCCATCACTGGTTTCGAACACTTGATCACATGTTGTTTTAATTGAACTTACAGGAATGCATGATATAGCGGAGAATGCACAGTACACAGTTATTGTTGACCCTTATATTTATTTTTGGCCAACAAGAAAGGATTCCCTTTCTCTTTTTTTTTCTTTGCAGTCAGTCAGTCGGAACCGAACAGAATATTTCATGCATATTATTTTACACGTGTTTATACATACTGATAAATACAGGGTCATTTATGTGGACGCCCAATGTAAAAAAAAATCATTGAAGATGCGGGAGAACATATTAAAGTTTATTCCGGTGTTGATCATCCTGAGTACTCGAAATTGAAAGTGAAATTTGCCGTGAATGCTCAATGAAGAAATGAGCCCGTCACATGCATGTCGTCAATTAATTTGTTTGGATTTTTTATTGATTACCTAGGTATATTTTATTTACGTGATAAGAAATGTTACCGAGCTGCGATTAAACTAAACTAGTTGAAAATTTTACCCATGTTTGAGTTAAAGTTTTATCTTGTGCTGAAGAGCTGACTGCCACGCCATCTCTTCGTAAATAAGAGTGTTATGATTCAATACCGCTGCTGCGTATGAATTGACCGGGTCGATGGTTCGCCCAATAAATATTGTATTGACAATGAAAATGATGACATTGAGTACTCGCCTGACTCTGATACATTCGAATGGAAAACTGTTGGGGAAAATCTGACGGTAGGTGGGGTGTATGGGTACCCGTTCGTAAATTGAATGACGCCTTGGATAAACCTTCTACGAATTTTCAGGGCCTAATAGAGAGATTATTCATAAGAATATATCATCGTCCATTGGAATTGCTGTCATTCCGGGGGGTGCGAAATTGCGTAGTTCCACCATGTCATAATTCAAACGCTTAAGTGCAGATTTTGTAGATTTTCTTGTCGGATTTCAGTTTTTATGCACGGTTAAAAATGCTTTAGTATACATACGTACTAAAGTGCTTTTCAATACATTCATCCTAAAAACAAACGGTAGTACGGAAACATACGGACTTAATTTAAATATGTAGTGTGTACTTAAAAATGGAGTAGAAAACGTATTTAGTTTGAACGGGGATCTGTACTTGATTTCTGGACACACATGCGTACTCAAATCAAGTACGTCCTTCCTCATTGGTACACGTGTTCGCATAAGTCTGCTCTGAACCGTCTGTACGGCATGAGTAGCTTGCTGGCACGATAGGTAAAGTGAGCGCTTGTAAACTGGGGGGGACGGGGTTCGAGTACGGGCAGGTTAACTTTTTTAGTACACCCGATACTGGGTTTGAGTACTCAATGTACTACATACAAATATACCATTCCCTAGAATTCTAGTACATTACGTACTTAACCTACTTAAGTACATGCTACGTCTTAGAAACAAGTGGTAAGTGCCGTTGGTACAAATTTCTGTATGTATGTACTCAAATTTGAATATATTCCCAATGATAACTAGTACAGATTATTTACCGTGTGGGTGATTTTTGATCAGTTTCTCCCACCATATTGAACTTGGCTCGAATAATCTGAGAAATTATCACAGCGTCTGCTGGGTGTCGGATGGTATCTCTGGAGACACTCTGAATTCCTTCAGGAATCTAGTCACCGGAGTGAAAGTCGCTGTCGCTTGCGGGCAGTAGATGCGATTTTTGATATTTTGATCACACGCACACATTTCATTATCGTTTGGCTCTGACTCTTCAATATCATTTTCATGGCATTCCGAAGTCAAGAAGTTTGATTCCTGATTTTGATCTTCTCAGTTGTCCCAAAATTGTGAAACTAGAAATTAATGGCAACTTGTAATATTTGTTTTGCTATTATTTTTCAAAATACAGAATTAAGATTTTTTTTTAAAAAAAAATTGTATTACTCCTGATCATGATGTTTGCCATTTTATTTGAAGGAAATAATTTTATAATTTGCGTTGAAATCTAAAGAGTTAATATAAAACTGGAACTAGTAAGGAAATTGCTCCAGTGAAAATAATATTCTCAATAGTAGAAATATCATGCGAGTAGTAATCGCAAAACAGACTACAGATGAGCAGAAATAATATCTTGTAATTTACTTCTAATTATACATTCACATTCAAAACATTAGACATCTCAATCAATATTTATGCTCAATAGTTGTACGTACACTATAAATCTGTTATTCCTCACTTGACAACTCACTATAAATGTTTCACAGAATGTACAGGGTGTCGCATAATATTTTTACAATGTAATGCAATGGTTACGTATGTACCACACCCTGTACATACGTATTTCTGAAGTTAAATATTGGATGTACGCAGAAACACAGAGCGACGCTACATGCCTTGCTGTACCTACACCCACTCATGTGAATTCTTCAGTAACAAATGGCAATTCCTTGTGTGACTAATTTATTACAGAGCAGAGCATAACATGAATGCCATGTTTTAATTATGATTCATTCTAACACTCTTAATACACAAGTATAAATTTGTCTAACGTTAAATTTTTATGTAAAATGAATTTTCAGTTTCTTTACAAAATTATATGGAATTAAGTCGCGGGTTCAATTCATACAGGGATGATGATGATTCCATTAACGACAGCGACTAGAGTTCTTTAAAAAAGTTTTTCTTCAATTGATTGTCTTGGTAAAACTCTGTATGAGTACGTACAGTTCTTTTCTTAACAAAAACAAGATTTTAGACTATTTGATTAATACAATGCAAAATTAATTAACTAAATAATCAATACTTACGCATAAACGTGTTATTTCCCATTTTATTTATTTGTCTTGGAGAATCAAAAACACTATGTTGTTCTATTATAAGGCTATTTTTATACTAATCCGAGTACACATTAAAAAAATCAAGTAAATGTGTTTTCTACAGTGCAGTAGTTGTGCAATTAAATAACTAACTACAGATACTTTTAAACTATACAATAAGTTTAATGATTGAGCGTAGATAGTGTAATTTTTTGGTTAAACTTTCCATTTATTGTGATTGCTGTGTTATGCGTATGACTCAGGGTCTCCCCGCGTATGACTGGCATTGTCGGTTAGGATTGTTGCGCCATCTCTTCATAAACACTTTGACTGAATTCAAAGGCTGGCAAATGCAAATGGATTGGCCGGATTAAGGCCAGGCCCCGCCCCCAGAGTTTTGAATCTCTGACGCTGTTTGGCGCCTCCGTTGGCGAACCTAAATATACGCTCATTTATCGCTCCACTACATTGCCTGCGCATGCCATCCATTATTAAGGTCGGTTGCGTCTGGAGGCCGAATAAACGAATTTCATCAATAACTATTTTTAGTTCAACTTTTTCAAAAGATTTTGAGCACACGGTACCCTTCCAAGCACGGAAGGTCACCCTGACAAGTGTTTTGATTTGAAATGAACCCAATTACAAATATGAAAAAAACTCCAATGAAAATTTAACTGAAGTTTATTGCCAGTGAATTAATTCAACGATTCCTAGGATCAATTTCCCTTCCGATGCAAAGGGTCTAATACGGTGATTTTCAACAAATTGGACTTAATCTGGGCTATGTACGTAATAACGCTAATTTATTTGAATAAACTAAATACTACTTCATGCTCTCAAAATCAATAGTGAGAAGGAGATCTACGGTTTTTTCTATGATGACTTGGATTAAAATTACAATCATTGATTCGTCCAACGTCGCAAATTGTCCGATTCCTATTTTGAAAGGGCAACAGGATTTTTGTATTTTGGACAACACTCCCTTGCGTGAACTACACTGGAGTTTAAGTTTGTTCAAGAACTTGACCGAATAGACTGTGAACAATGAGGGAATGACGACGAAACAGTACAAATACAGTCCTATGATGCACTGCAAAAAGAGAAAAACTAACAGTAGAGCTAATGGCATGTTGAGTTTGATTGAGATGGAAAGAGTAAAAACGAGGAAGCAAATATAAAATGCGATGACGAAAGGGTACAAATCCTGAAGGACACTCTCGTTCAAGATATTAATTATAATTTGAAATGAGGAATGAATGCGATAAGAAATGGGATGTTTAGAGACAGCTGGAATGGCCCAAGTAGTATCGTCATCATCAGTATTAGTACTGCAAATATACAGATATATTATTAATGATTCACATTCTGACTGATTGTATTAAATTCTTACCTGATAGCTTCTAACAATTCTGTTCCAAGGAGAACCACGGAAATGACGAGAGCTGAATGAAACCAAAAGGATGCACTCAAATAAGCTGCAAATATGAATTGTGTTGTCATCATGAATCCAATCCAAATGATCGTCTGGAGATCAAGACTTGGTACGAGTGTACAAGTCAAATTGTCCACGATTGGAGCACAAGTTGGTAAAATCGGTGTTGGGACTAAACGGACGAATACGTAGAGATTAGTGTCCAACATAGAAACAATTGTAGCAGCAAGGATAATAGCCATGAATGCTGAAATGCAGAGCTTCAATGCAATTCCTCCTTTACTCTTACTTGGACGAACGTCAGTTCTTCCATAACGTTCTGAAATTAATAAAAAAAAATAATGTGTAAATTTTTACTACATAATGAACACATTAATTAACATTTGTCTTATCAATCCTGACGTGAAGGAACCGAACGCAAAAACAGAAAACACAGAACCGGGTCGTTTTACTAAAGGTGCAAGGCTTTTTTTTTTACTCATTACTGCAGTATAAACATGATATATTTTTTTCGTACGGCAAATAACATTAAATGTGATACGTGTAACGTTGAGTAATCGAAGATTGTAGTCAAATTTCCTCCAAAAGTGTAAGTCACAAACAAGAGAAAAGAAGCAAAGGCTGGTAACCGCAATATGAAAACAGTCTTGAAATCTTGATGCCTTAAGGAGATGCCAGTGCTTGATCAAAACAATGATGAGGATGCATTTTAAAACAACCATGAGTGAAGAGATTAACAGACACCGAATTTTGTCTACGATGTGTGAAGTGGGTTCAAATAGTTGAGTCTTTTTGTTGAATTGAACAGATGGGAGACCAAGGAAGTAAGGGACTCGTAAAATATATTCACCGAGTCTAAAAACAGAGTCAGAGTCCATCTTGCTCTTCTTTAGTTCCAAAGCAAAGAAAAGAAATACGACGATCTAAATTTCTTTTATTTTAAAATATACAGAATAAATTTAAATCAATAAATACAACTGCTGAGGAGTACCGGGGCTTTGAAATGTCGTTCTCGCCTTCGTCAATTTAACGTAGAGACTAACGGCTGTCTTCTAAGAAAATATCGAGGAGTGTTTTACTTTATTAAAGTCAAAGGAGGCTAAGGAGGCAAGGCCGAGTCATAGTCTTGCCCCCAGCGCGTGTTTCGAATTCCTAACAAAGGACAGTTTTGCGTCGTTAGATTGAAAGGTCTCAATCGGGGGATGGATGAAGCAGCAGCATATGCATGGTGACATATCTCACACCGTGAACAGGTTCTGACATTCCAGTTTAATACTATCATATTAATATACTCGCACCCTTTATTCTCGAGGAAGTCAGAGACAAAATATTCCGAAAAGAGCCTCAGAATCTGGGAAACCATACTTGAGTGTCTCTCGTGAGTTTAGGAGTTAAATTAAGAAATCGTACATTTGAAATTGCTTAAGGAATTACAACATCACAATTCCTATTATTCCATCCATTTCGTGTTTTCTTGCATGACTTACCCTTTTGTCGTCGACCAAAGAATTGATACATCATTACTTATTAACATAGTCGGTATTGAGCACAGTCCAAGGAACAGAGGGAGAGTAATTGATTTGCACGTACGAAGGTTTTCTCAGAATATTCGATACATCGACAACTCATTGTAATTGCACAACAAAAAGGATGGTTTCGAACGCCTTACTGAAATGATGAAAAAAGATGACTAAAAATATATTTGTACGGGTTAGCTCGATGGATTGGCAAACGTGGATTAAAAGTAGGCATTTAAATTCTTTTGAAGACAGCCGTGATAATGTATGAGGCATGCATTGAAAACCTGCCATCGCGGTGGCTAAATTAGAAAACACCAACGATTTTTGCTCAGTCTCTCCCATATTGAACTTGGCAGGAATAATCTGAGAAATAATCAGACAGTATTTGCGATTGTTGATATTGTGATGAACACACACACATTTCATTATCTTTTGGCGCCGGATCCGACTCTGACCCTTCAATGTAATTCTCATGGCATTCCGTAGTCAGATAGTTTGTATATATTGATATTCTCGGTTGTCCCAAAATTGTGTAACTAAAAATTAATGACAAGTTGCAATGTGTGTTTTACTGTTACTCTCATAAATACAGAATTAGAAATTTTTAAAAATGTATTACTCTTGAACATGATGTTTCCCATTTTATTTAAAGGAAATTATTTTGTTCTTGATGTTGAAATCTTCAGAGTTAATACGAAACTCGATATATAGAAAAATGCTCCAGAGAAAATAATATTCTCGAATAATATGATGGTAAATGGTAATTGCAATGCAGAGCAGACGAACAGAAATAAAATGTTATAATTTAGACTTCTAATCTAATTATACATTCACAACTCTTTATTCAACGTAGATGAAGAGGAGAGTGTGAAAGAAATTTGACATCTCACTCAATATTTATTCTCAATGCTTGTGCGTTTATGTATAATGTAAATATGTTATTCCTCACTCGACAACTAACTAGACTAATGCAACACAGAATGTACATGGACATTTTTATACTCAAAGAGAAGAGTAAAAGTAATTCATTAAAAGTCTTGTAAATGTGACGCAATGTACCACACCCAGTACGTACGTATTTCTGAAGTTAAATAGTCTTATTTACATTGCGCCGTAGTACAAGAATGGAATGGTCTTCCCCGTGAGAAAAGACTAATGTATAGAACAAGGGTTACTCAAATTCAAAGATTTAATTATTCAGCGACTGTTGAGTTTAAGGTCGGATGACTATGTAAACTTACTTTACTTAATTTTTTGATAACTCTGAAAAATCCTTACAATTAGAATAATTTGACTTTAATATCGGGTGGAGCTGAACTTACCAGTTTTAGAAATATTTTTTTTTGTAGTTGGACATCTACATTACGTGATTTTCTTCATTACTAGTTAAATTTCATGATAAGACATTTGACATACCAAATATTTAATTTGTCTTACAATTAGTGATTTTAATTGTAAATGAAGTAAGTAAGTTGTTAATTTAAATTACAAAATCACCGCGTTATCCTTTCTAACACCTAATGATGGATCAATTGAGAGATTGAGACTAGTTCTTATTGTTTCGGAGCATATTATGTCAGGAGTTATAATTATAATGAGGTCTAATTTTGCATTGTAAATTAAAGTGTCAATTTCATGCATTGCATAAGCCGTGCCAATTTTGTCAGCTCTTAACACACGCTCACGATGTCAATACACACACACGAGTAGTGCTTTGCTTGTGGTTTGTGATGGGATTGACTGAATGAACCTTTTACTTGAGTACAGAATCCTTATAATGGCTTTCGTACGAACGAAGCGTCCCCACTGAAATTAAGGACGTAACGTACTTAAAATCAGAACACACATGTACTGTACTACATGTCGCATACATTGCGTCATAATTTTAATGCAAGAGAATCCGTATGGCATTCCCGTGCATTCCCGCATACGAGAACTCCTGGTTTTCATTTAAAATAAAACTAACCAATTTGTAGACACAATTAATGCGATTTTACACTTTAAATTATTTAACCCTTACTACTGTTCTGTTCTGTTTCCTTTTCATTAACTTATCATTGTTTATTTAGACGAATGATGCGATGAGATTAACGGCATATCAGCGGCAGACACTTATTGTTTAATTTAATTACGAAAGAATGAATTGAAGAATTTGTTTATGAAACAAGGGTGGATAAAATCCCCGCACCCTGTTATCTGTTCTGGCTAAGTATTAAATTCTACATTGAATTCTTATCTCTGAACTTTTATTTTCAATGTTATGTTTACTTAAGCATGTGGTCATAGGACACA
>JAQIXO010002047.1:0-10711 GCA_034700305.1 Protaphorura armata | reverse complement strand
ATTTCCATTTTCTTCCGTCCTCTTCCACCTTCTTCATCTTTCCTCTGTTCAATTGAACATTCTTCCTTTTCTTACTGGATGCTTGATTTTTAATTCTGCCTTGACTGCGGACCTTTCGGGCTAAATAATGCGGTACATTCTCACTGTGTGGACGGTAGTCTGGGTCACTCTCACTACCACTCTCTACCTCAAAGTCTGGGTCAGAATCAGAACTGGACTTTGACTTCTCCTCCGAGCGCCTCATTTTCTCCACATCATTGTTCACCTCACGCCTGATTTGGATGGATGATGATTCCTCGGTGAAAGTGGGGTCAAGGTCAGAGTCAGGGTCGACGTCAATATTAAGTGGGTCAATCTGTAAAGGGTCTTGTAAGGATTGTGCTGGGGCATGGGCGGCTCTTATGTGTATGTTTAATAATCTAATGTACTTCTGACATGTCTCGCAGTCCCGATCACCCTGGAGAAGGTCAAGGTAATCGACCTTGGCCGAATCGCAGTCAACATGGGCAATACTGGACAATGTGTCAATATTTTTAATATCTAGTTCGGAACGATCCTCAATTTGAGCTGTTGAGTTGTGATGAAAGTCCACTTCCTCGTATTTAATCTCCATGTCAATGTCATCAATAATAGACGGCGTTTCAGTCGGACACACATCTACAATGAATTCCTGCCCAATTTCTTCTTTATTTGAACTGATTTCTTCCTTCATGTTCATCTCATTTGTTTCAGAGTCAATGTCCTCAGACGACATGGGGTACTGGAGGGACTCACTCATTATCTTCTGGTTCCACTAACGTCTGACTGGTCTGACGGACAAGAGTCTGGAGAATAGTAATATTTCAAACTCATTTAATTACTGAATACCATTATATAGGGCTGGGAATAGTAATAATCTTAATCACAGACCTCGTCATATTCTTAAATTGTATTCATAATTAATTAATAAAATGTCAATACCAATTTTTAAAACTGAATTTGAAAGATGAGTCTCATACAAATAAAAGTAAATATTGTTAATGTTCTCCATACCTAGACCAATCTTCCAGGTTCTTTCGTAGTAATTAAAATTTAGACGAGAGGAACCACCGCACCGGTTACTCCCAATCCATTCTGGACGTCTAGTCTGTCTCTCTGTCTGGATGGTTAGAGTTAGTCTTCCTGTACAAATTCAATTAAAAATATTAATATTATTAAAAGGAAAGAGTCCTGTTGTTTTTAGATAATATGTACAGCTTTAATAAAATAAATTTAAGAGGAAGTGATAAGAACGACGTAGTCAGTAGTCAGTATCCATTTGTTCAAGGAGGGTTTAAAGGAGGGTGTGAAGCAAACACCTTCTCTCTTTCCGAGACTTTTCAAAATATTTCATTTTATTATTGGATTGAATCTAATTTTAAAAAAGGAAAAGAAATTCCATTCCGTCGAAGTTGCTTGTGAACGAATACAACAAAAACTCTCGTAAATAAAATGTATCCTCAAATATTCTACTGAAAGTGCATCACAGTGCAGTATATAGTGAGTAGTTTGAATGAATCAATTTTTTTTTTCAAATATTAATTATACTTTCTCTTTAATGCAATTTGAAGTTTTGTTCTTAATTTCACACAACTTATTTTGAATGACAATCAAGTGTTTTCAAAATGTTTCTCTCTCTAAAATTTACCTTTTTAAATTAAATTATACTTATAAAGTAACTTATTACAAAATTGTAGTAAGTCCGTACATACCTTCCAAATACCTAGACTTTTTAACCTCCGTGATTACTGTGCCCGACTATGAAGACGACGAGTTGAATTTATATAAGAAAAGAAACCAATTTTCAATACTTAAAATGTTCAAAATTCCAAATTTCTCAAATTGTCAAATCTCAAAATTAAAGAATGTTCAAATTGTGCAGCTGATTCCCGGTCGCGGTGGGTCCGAGGGATAAAAAATATTGAAGAGAATTTGAGACGAGTATAGTTTGCACATACAGGGCTGACCATAAGTGCTTTGTAAACTTTGATACATGCTTGGACATTGACATTGCGTCGTATGTAGTATTTATTTTAAAACCAATTTTTATCTACAAATGTATTACTCCGTTTTCTGATCTTGAAAGTTCTTTCAGTTTTGGAAGAATAGCACTCCAAAAGTTTTAGTTTCCAAAAATCCTTATCACTCAGGGATTTCTCAGAACATGGTTGGTTGCTTCCAACGGATTGAGAAATATGACTTGAACACATTTCTCATTCAACTATCTGCGTATATGATGATTCATTATGATGATTGATTATGCGAAGAGCAAAAATATCATTGAAGGAAACTAAATTTTAATAATTCATTTTGAATAAATTACAATTAATTTCGGCTTCCAACAATTACGGTGAGTATACGGGTTCCTTGAAAGTGTTCTAAAAATTTATCCAGTGCAATGTATCTTCAACGCGTATTGTAGATGTATTTTAAAGAATAATACCAATACAAAGTTATATTTTCTAAATTATTTTTATTTCGATACGATGGAATGTAGGTAAGAGGTAAAATGATACAAAAGTCGTGGAAGTCTGATGTATGATTCATAAAATATTCTATTTTGCTGAAGTCACTAAAGCGTTAGCGTCCAAAACGTTTAAGTCCGTGAATCTCAATGGTGAGTCTTCTTATGATTAATCAAATGACTTGAGGCTGTGTAACTCTTCGTACACTGATCACACTTGTGTGGTCTCTGTCCAGTGTGTTTCCTCTTGTGCTGATTCAAAGCATTATTTTGTGTGAAACGCTGGTCACACAGATTACACTGGAACGGTTTCTCTCCAGTGTGTATTCTCATGTGTGTATTCAAACTACACTTGGCAGAGAACCACTTGGAACATACGTCACATACGAACGGTTTCTCTCTGGTGTGCACTCTCATGTGCAAATTCAAACTACCCTTGATAGTAAAACCCTTGCCACATTCATCACATACGAAGGGTTTCTCTCCAGTATGTACTCTCATGTGAGCAGTTAGAACACACTTAAATGAAAAACATTGATCACATTCGTCACACTGGAAAGTTTTCTTTCCGGTATGTATTCTCTTGTGTGTAGTCAAATTACCCTTAAGAGAGAAACTCTCCTCACACACATCACACTTGAAGGGGTTTTCTCCACCGTGAAGTAACATGTGTCTCTTCAAATAAATCATACGCAGGAATCTTAAACCACACTCATTACATTTCCAATTCCCTCTCTCTTCTCCTGACTCCCTCCAATTTCCTTTCTTAAATTGGAGAATCTTTCTTTTAGGCTTCTTAGCCTTGTTGTCACTCGACCCGTGGTTCTTGACTGAGCCCTGTTTGTGGACCTTTCGTGCTAAGTAATAAGGTGCAGTGTAGTCTGGGTCACTCTCACTCTCACTCTCCAATTCAAAGTCTGGGTCAGACTCAGATTTTGACTTGGACTCCTCCATGGAGACCTGCATTTTTTCCGTCCCATTATCGTTCGCCTCACATTTGATTTGGAAGGATGATGAAAATGATGATGACTGCTCAGTCACCTCAGTCTGTGTGGGGTCAACGCCCATGTCGAGTGGATCAATGAGTAAGGGGTCTTGGAATGGTTGTGGTTGAACATGGGTGGCTCTTATGTGTATGTTCAATAATATAATGTAGTTTTGACATGTGTCGCAGTCGGGGTCACAGTGGAGGAGGTTAAGGTAAAAGTCATGCAAGTCATTCTCTTTGGCTAAGGAGGAATTGTCGTCAACACGGGAAATAGTGGACACGGTTTCAAGATAATGGGCGGAGTGATCTACAGAATCGTGATCAGCTGTTGAATTGTGATTGTGTTGGAAGTCCAATTCCTCATGTTTAATCTTCACGTCATCAACAATATATGGTGTTTCAGTTGGACATACATCGCCCATAAAATAATCTCCAAAACCATCTGTCTCTGCACTGTCATCTGCACTCATTTCCTTCTTCAAATTCATTTCATTTGTATCAGACTCAATGTCTTCAGACATCATGGGGTACTGGAATGACCCGCTCATTAGCTTGTGGTTTCAATCACGGGCAAGGTTCTGGAAGATAATTAGAATTTCATTTAATTAATGAATGCCATCCAAACTATAATAATAATAATCTTAAACCTAGTGATAATTTCAAATTGTATTCTTAATAAATTAAACGAATTTCAAAATCAATTTTGAGAAATGAACAAAATACAAATGTGATAGTGATAATCTTCTTTATACCTCGACCAAACTTCCGAGCTCTTTCCTAGCAGTAGTAGTTTTTATTAATATAGATTAGAGGAACAAGTCACTCCCAACTCCTGTCTGGAAGAGTCCCGAGTCCCGACTCGAACCAGCTCTTCTGTACAAATTCAAACAAAAATATAAAAAATCTTAAAGTAGTACTCCTGATTTCAAATAATGCCCATCATTTATAAAATCAGGAGGAAGTAGGTACGACCTCAAAATACTATAACCACGTGACATGAAGTTCGCCCTGGTCTAACATTTTTGAATATCAGGAAGACTTAAATTTTGAATATTAAACATCAATTAAGAATTAAACCACAGTTTCGACAAGAAATTGTGAAGCCAAAACATACTGCTGTTCCGAAAACAATTTATGAAATATTTTTTGCCATGAATCGAATTTCTAGAAGAAAAAAAAATCTTCTGTATACTTAATTGATATTCATTTTAGTTCGCAGTTTATATTGTGAAAATACAACAAACAATACAACAATAAAGCTCTCAAGCCGTAAACGAAATGTATCCTAAAAAATTTATTCTGAAAGTGTATTACGTTCAGTAGTTTGATCAAAATTGTCTGTCGAATATTAATTATACTTTTCTGTTTGTATTGTTCAGAAGACACATTATTATTATTTTAATTCAGTGACAATCAGGTGTTATTATTTTTTGTATATTTTGCAAGCATGTGTTTTCAAAATGTTTATGTATGCTCTGTACATTCCTCTCCCACGCTATGCCTCTTATTTGTTTAAATTTTTTTTAAAAAAACGTGTTAAAATAAAAAAAAATTAAACACATTTGACACTGAAGCAATTTCCTGAAAAAGGAACCAATGTGGTTTCAAAAGCTTGGGAATAAATTGAGTCTGCTTAAAAATGGCATCCGAGAATTCCATTGAAAACTAACAATTTTGATATTTTTTTTAAAAAAATATTTTCAAATTATGTTAAACTTGTTACAATTGTAGTAAGTCCGTATTTAGCTTACCTTCCACTTTAACTTTTTAACAACAGTGATTACTGAGGCCTACTATGAAAACGATGAGTTGAGTTTAAGAAACCAATTCCCAATACTTATACTTGAAATGTTCAAAATTCCTAATTAATTCCTCAAATTGTCAAATCTCAAAATTAATGAATGTTCAAATTGTGCAGCGGTTTCCCGGTCGCGGTGGGTCCGTGGGACAAAAAATATTGAAGAGAATTTGAGACGAGTGTAGTTTGCAAATATACAGGGTAGACCATAAGCGTTTTGTACACTTTGATACATACATGGACATTGTGTTGTAGTATTCATTTGAAAACCAATTTTTCTCTGCAAATGTATTCTTCCGATTTCTGATCCTGAAAATTTTTCCGGTTTTGGACGAATAGCACTACAAATGTTTTAGTTCCGAAACTTTTTTTTATATAAAACATTTTGAGTCAGATAGTGTTTACGAAGTGTCATTGTCGAAATAATATGTGCATTGAATCGTTTAATTTGGATAATTTGGGATGTATCATTTTGATGATATTTTTTTCATCATGGTGTTGCTAAATATTTCATAAATGGGATTTTGTATCATTTCGTCTGTACTCACTAATAAAATGTGGTTCAAATGAATGGATTGCGAACGTGCATTACAATGACTTTTTCTAATATTATTCATCTCAAACGAACAGGCTTCCAGAACTTTCTACTCTTCAACTCTTCTAATTGAACTCTTCCAATAAACTACTTTTATTGTGTCAAGTCCTACAATCAGGCACATGCCTGATTGCAAGAATTAATGAAAAAATAAATATTTAATTACTTCATTTAAAATTAAAATTCCCATCATTTTCGTATTTTCATAATATGAAATAATTTTAAATTATGAAATATAATGTATTCAGTATGGAGCTCATATACACATTTATCATTATTTATCCTAATTCTAATCAATATTTTCAATATTTTCTATAATCCGATCGCGCTGAATAATTAAGAATTGTGAAATCCTCTTTACCGTATCATATAATAACGCTATAACCAGTCTCGTTATAACCACAATCAAACATTCACATTAATTAGGAATTCAGGTATACGCGCGGTGTTGCGTGGAGATCTTGTAATCTCGTTAATTGAATCATTCTAATCAAATCAAAAAACCAGTTCTTAATTAATACAGATTCATTATGCGAACGACACTTTTAATATTATATAATTACCACGCTCTATAAGTTAGACACATTCATTCACTGAAAAGGCACGCTGTAGTAATTTCATCCAATTCCTCATTCCACATAATCGTTTCATAAAATCTTTAAAATTTGCTGGGTTATTTTAATAAAAAAAACTTCCTTCGGGCTGTTTTTTATATCAATAAAATAAGAGCAAGCGATCCGGAAATCGTAAGTCACTCTGGATTTCTATGGACTACCGTTCTTGTTGGATTTAATTATCAGTCGGTCTCTTTAATCAAGATGGCGGCGGACTACAATTCAAGCATACGGAGATGGGATAAAGCTGGCCAAAGTAGGGGAGCAGGCGAGTTTCGTTCTTCATACTGATGGCGAGGGCAGAGATAACATTACCGTTCAAAGCGAAGGTATCTAACAATAAGTCATAATATTATAACCTTGGTTATTTATTGTTACTAATGTCTTAAAATTAGGCCCGGCAGAGCTGGAATTCTCATTCACGGATTCTGCTGGTGGAGAAAGTGGCGTTTATGATGTCAGTTACACTCCCACTATGGATGGAGATTACGAAATTATAATAAAATGCTTTGGACAGGAGATACCTGGCTCTCCTTTTTCGCTTATAGTTATTAAATAACAATAAAGCTGGAAATTGGCATTCCTCTTACAAGGTGAGGCCGGAGCCTTGGTACACACCGATTTCGTCCAAAAGAATTTTCTGAAGAGGTGTTTTGATTTCATTAGACACGTGTTTTTTTATTTTTCATGACGGACATCCGGAGGGTATTTTTTTTATAAATTTTTCGAATTTTCAAAATCGAAAATCCTTATGGCCCATGCCTTCTTGTGTTATGAGACCAAAGAGGGTCTCTTTGTACTTTTTCATTTCGTCGTTTGGATTTTCTGAAAAAGTACAAAGAGAACTCTTTGGTCGACTCGAAAAACCCATGTTATAGGCCTTAAGGATTTTCGATTTTGAAAATTCGAAAAAGTTAGAAAAAAATACCCCCGGACGACGTGCGTCATTAAAAATAAAAAAACACGTGTCTAATGAAATCAAAAGACCTCTTCAGAAAAAAAAATAGGACGAAATCGGTGTGTACCAGGTTCCGGCCTCCCCTCGTTAGCTGAATTTGTTCGCCTTTTACTGTTGGAATGTTTTTCAAAATATGAATAAAGCATTGTCGGACGATTAGTTCATGTCACTTTACAAATCAATAATCATTCCTATGCGCTTCCACGAAAACTGTTATGCCTTAGTTTTTGTGATGCTGGGCATTACGAACAAGCATACCATGTTACCAAGAGCCAGGAGCCAGAGAATGGTTTCCATTCTTGCTCCTTGTGATAACTCTGACAGGTGTGCATCATTTTTATACAGTTAGTCCATTCCGAGACAGAAAATCCCCTTTTTTTCTGCAATTAATTGTATTTGCAGTTCGACACTCGTCAAATAATAGAACATCTTTTCCTTTGGTCGGACATGTGCATCACGTTGAGAATTCTTAATTTCTCAGGTATACTCCTGCATTACTGTAGATTTTTGGATCGCATTTGAATTTTAAGGTAAAATCTGTAATTAGATGATGAACATAACATAAATATGTATAATTTCTTAGAAACTTTCTGTTCGTGGAATCAGAGTTAATGGCCTATATACTTTCAAGGTCTGTCAAATAGGTGAGAATTCATTGCAGGTGATAGTGAAAAATTAGGAATGAGCGAATCAGGAAACTACATATGCAGTGTTTCTTGTAGCGCAGACTTGAATGATTGCATGGGTTAACAAAGTATTGAGCGAATACAGAATGATCCGAATACAAGATCAGACGACAACGACACCGTTTGGAGATTGTGAACCGCAGTCAAAAATACGAAATCCAGTAAAGAGTTCAGTGTTGTTCAGACATTAATTTTTTTACAATTAACAGGCAGAACACTTCCCGCGTTATTAGAGGTGAACTTCAAATAATAAAATGACGTTAATAAAGTGTCAGTCTATGTGACGCATAATTACCTTACCACATCGTAAATTTATAATTGACGGAAAAACAGGTTTTATACACACTTGCACGAGAAACCAAATGGTAAATTCATTTTGGTCGGCCTGTCAGAAAAAAATTGCACTTTAAAAACATTTTACGAGAATGAAAATGAAATTTGCGTACGGGTTAATTAGTTAGGCTGTATGCTGTATTTGTTATGAAACAAGAAATTATGTAAATAAGGCTTGACCAAGTGCGTGTTTTACTTTTGTCATTAGTCTGAATAGTTAAACACACGTTAACCAAGGTGACTGTAATTTCCGACAAGCAAGGACTCCATTTTGTACAATATGAATTAAGTATGATCTCAATACAATTCTTGTACAATGATCTGTAGGAGTGAGGAAACACCCTAGCCTACCGAACGAGTAAATTTTTGGTCGTTTTAACAATGGTCTCACACTAAATGGGTATATTTTTATATGCACTCAATCATAAAATCTGCCAGCTGCAGCTGCAATAGTTTTCCTTGGTTAACTCCTACCGAAACCGTTTCATTTGATATTTCTGCAAGAACCTATGATGAATGTTGAAATTGGAAGCACACCTAATATATTTTTATGATCACGGGTGGCGATTGTGATTGAATATCGAAGGCGCGTACGAGGGAGTCAGTGTCCAATGGACTAGTTATAACTAATTCTGGGAAAAGAATAGAATATGTCGCGTCGGTCCGGCAGTTCGGGTGACCTTTACGTTACACGGGACACGGGAGTGTATTAGACATTTCTCATTTCTTGCTTTTTCTGAGCACAGTGGATAAGATAAATTTTGCCACTTCGGTAATAAATTTGATGTGAACGGTGTGAGGGTTCAAAGCCTTCAAGTATGACCGTATGGAACCCCGGGGTTCTATTTAAATTTGCCTCCTCGAGACCCGGATTGTATTCGAGCTCCGGGTTTTATTCGGGCCCGGGTTTTAATACACATAAAAACTTTCCTGCCCAACTTCATTCCGGTTAAAAAAACAGCTTTATTTCGAGCAGAAATCATAAACAAGAATATAGTAGATGTGGTTGAGTCACTTATGTGACATCTATATAGCTATCCCACACGAGTAACCGACGTCTTTCGCCGGAGTGACAAATCGTGCGAGATTACGGCGCATGAATCGTCGCAGCCAACCCACACTAGCTCTAAAATCAGCTCGACTATCGTTATCATCGGTTGCAAGTGTTGCAACTATTTCAAAGAACGTGGTCTTTGAACAGTTTCTGTCATTTTGCAAAATAGATGTGTCTACCACTCAGGACTCTGAAGCTCACTCGGACGAGCTCAATACAAGTATAATATATCCGCACAAATACACTGCGGGAGAGTAACCGTGTTGTAATTCGACCCGAGTTATATTTAGGACCAGGGTTGTATTCGGTCGGACCCGGGGTTTATTCCTAAAATCGTTCATTTGATTCCTAGTAACCACAAAATGTTGAACAATTCGAATGACAATTTAATTTAATATGGATCATTTTGTGACAACCACATAGACCAATTCCTACGGGATTGGATATCATGGAATGCGTGTGGCGGACGCTATAATGAAGATGTGTTAAGTTAGACACAACGGCGAGGTTACATCCTCCAGTACCATACATATTTTGCACACAATAGGATTTAGAATAGGATATGCATTAAATTTGTATGCACATGCTTCCAGAACTTTCTACCCTTCAAATTTTGATTACAATTTTTCACGTACAGATTTATTTGCGAAATCTTCCATCCCATAAAAAATAAAGATACAACCAGTCTCATTAGAATCGCAATGAAATATTCACATTAATTAGCAATTCTATATGTGGTGGTGCGTGATCATTCTAATCAAATCCAAAAACCAGTTATTAATGAATACATGTTCATGAGTACGCCACTTTTAAATGTTATATAATTACCACGCACTATAAGTTAGATGTATCCATTCACTGAATAGGCACTCCGTAGTAATTTCATCCAATTCCTCATCATATTCCACATATCAAGGTATGTACATTCATTTTGTTAATTTTAAGTTTTATTACATTTCAAACAATTTCATACACCTAGTTGAGATCTGATTGTCAGTTATGACAATTTTGAGGCAGTTTCCTGAATTTCGAACTAGTTAAACAGATAAAAACAGTAGTTTTTCTTCTCATTTCTCAAAATCCGATTTGGAAATCAAATTCGCATGGTACAATTTATATTATTTTAAGGGGGTGGCCAGAGTGGTGAGGCGGTCAATGTCTCAATCTCTCTGTCCATGGTGTATGGTTCCCTTCCATGCAACC
>JAQIXO010002046.1:0-10713 GCA_034700305.1 Protaphorura armata | reverse complement strand
GAACTTTTATACAGTAGCAACTCCACTCAATTTATTTATTTTCTAAATAACGTTTTAAAAAATCACGTGACGGATGAAGGACGGACGTGAAATTAATTGTCTAGCTAAACAGCGGATTCATTTTTTCAAGAGAACGAAAATTGAAAGTGAAATTGAAAACTGGACAGATTTTTTTACGCAATTTTTTTGCAAACATTTAATTTTAATTTTTATCAAAAATCTGTGGTCAACGACAGACTAAACGTTGAAAGTGATTTTCACAAGTAGTTTTTAGAGTGTGGGTGTGACTAGGCGTGTAGTGTCGTATGTATTGATTTTCCTCTTCTCTCCTTGAGTTCCTTTCTCCAAATGGATGGAATGGGCAATGGAATGGAGAAAGTCAAAGTGTCCACAGTTTGGGTGGCCAACCACATACTCACTACTCACTGTGGACTGTGGACTAGTCAGAGTCATGACTGAAATGTAAGTGCTTTCCTGGTCGTCGTTTCTGGGTTTATATACAGTCACAGAACTACTGTCCTATAATATGTCAAGGAATGGCTTTGACTCCACTGAACGCTTTACTACTGTACTGGGCTCGGCTGTACTGCTATCACGAATTTATATACTGTCTTTGACTTTCTCCTTGTTCCATATTCATATGCAGTCAACTTTCACTGTACCAGTAGCCAGTGGTAGGATATGGTACAGAGATGATACAATTTTTGTTATGATTCTATGGTGTATTTTCGCATGAATGCTCCCAAAATTATGTACGTACGTATGTGTAATATGGAACACCAAGAAATACACCATTGCAATGCTATGGAATGTAGCCAATTTTAGTTTTCGCATAATCCAAAAAGTCTTGCAGCCAAAGAAAGTCAAACAATTTTTTTCTTATGGCGCGTTATGCTAGTTTTCCCACATTTTGATGTTCATGAAACCGTGACAGTACATATAGCGAAGCGGCAAGGGAACTTATACGAATGCATGCACAGCACTCGGAACCGCAAGACTTTTACCTGTCCTCGTGCGTGTCCCGTGTACCATACCCCGAGATACCTTATGTGCTTCCGAATTCTCAAAATATTCTGTACGGAATTTGATACATTTTCTGTGTTTTCTACTATTCGTGCCACGCTTCTTCTCCTTAGACAGATGCATACACATTAATGTTAGAAAAAAGCGGATGTGGATATTCGAGCTCTTTTGTTCCTTTTTTATTTTGTGTCTTCTCTTTTGAAGGGCTTCATTGTTTTCTTTCTCAACTGTGTACTGTATTTGTCTGTCTCCTTGTCCTCCTCATGATATGGATACACAGATTCATACACAAGTTAAAAGATTCTAACCCTTTAAGTATACGACGTAAGTACGTCTGCATGAGTTCGCGTGGGTTCAGAAAATTAGACTATTTTGTTACTCTACCACTTTTTGTAATGAAGATCATAAGAAGGCCAAATTTTTGACGGATATCTCATTGATTATTTTTCTTAAATATTTTCCTCTACTCATATTTTTTAGTCTAATCGATATACATAAGTTTATATGACCCAATGAAATGAGTTCAAGCTGCAAGACCAGACCAACATTAAACATGGCGTACAATTTCCGCCAATTTTAAATTTATTTGCATTTGACGAGAATAACATAGTTGAGTGATTTTTATATAAAATTAATTGATGAGTGTTATCGGTGATGTCGCCTTTGAAAAACTGCTGCAGTTGACATCTGAGAAGCGTTGTTAAAATTGTGTAAATAAGAATGCTCACTACTTCGAACATCGGGGTTGACTTAAGGGATGTAAGCACCCGTGGAAGGAGACGTATGGATCCTTGACTCGCACCACAACCACACTGTTCTAAGGTCAAACTGCAATGAAAAAGTAAAATTTGATTAGAAATCTGAGTCTGAGTCTGATTCTGAGCAAAAATTTTATCCATACGAATACTTACGCATATAATGCCAGAGAACACAAAGTGGAGTGTTTGGTATTGAGGAGTCCAGTGTGCTTTGCTGATTAAAGTGTTGAGGAGTCGCTCCTACCGTTAACAGAGAAAGCAGGAGGAAAGAGACTACAACACCAAAGAAACTTAGGATGTCCAGGAGAAATTATGAGGAGCTGAATTTCAAATCAGGCCTTTTTATTCAGTTTTCTACAGCATGGAGTAAATGCATGAACTATCGACCTCTGAACACGGAAGTTGAATATAAACTTCCTGGTCAAAACAATTAGGAAGAAAAGTAGGAAGGAATTGTTATTTTCTTCACCCGGAAATGTAAACATGTTTTCTGAGAATATCGAATGTTTGGTAATTACTCAAGTCGGTCGTGTCGTGGTCGTTTTATGTCACTCATGCAGTAAAGTAAAGTAGTGATGATGGAATGATACGATTGACCAGGAAGTTTACCATTTTTTATTTTAAGAAACAAATTCGCTTCCTGGTTTTTGAATCAGCTAAGAACTGGAATTGTTTGGGCAAATGTCGATTCTCGGAAATTCAAATTACTTGTTCAACCTGTTTATATTTTTTGATGATATAAAAAATGCAAGAAAAATATTAAAAAGCATTCATGTAAATATAATTTTCAAAATTGAAATTTTTTAGAAGACAAAATTTCTTCTTCTACGCATTGAATACATCACATAATATCCAAAACTGAAATTTGACTGGGATGATTCCTCCAAAAATTTTGATTAGGATTACTCTGTAATAATAATAGCAAACGAAGTACGTAAGTGACAAATCCTAAGCAAACAAACCATTCACATTCCATTCCATTTGTGATTCGTTCGAATTTTGGTCATGAGAACATGAGATTGTGATTTGGTTTGAAAGAGACAATTGGAAGATTGCATGTGATTGCATGTGGACAATACAAATCCAATATTAATCTCTGTCTTTTGTTTGAGTTTGAAGGATCCACACTTCCCAAACCCATTTCCATTTTCCCTTCACTTGCTTTTCACTTTCAGCTCCAGCTGAGTCCCAAAACTTTACTTTACTTTTCTCTGTCACACTCAGCCATCCAGTTTTCTCCATGAAATCTCAAACTCGGATCCTCCGATCTCCACAACCACATCCATATACCTAAAGCCTTATCTGACAAGGGACATTTTTCGCCAAAAAATTTTTGGCACATTTTTATGAAAAATCTTTTGGCTTTGTCGTCATAAAATTCTGATGCTTTGATTTTTAACAAAGACCTGATTTTTTTACATCAAAAATGGTTTCCTTGTGAGAATGATTCACCCAGTGCATTCTCAGTGAGTGACTGAGCTCGACTTCATTCTCTCGCGACGACGAGGAATGCGAAGGAATGTGGAATCGAGGTTGAAATGAATAATGAGTTTAGCATATCAATGGGACAGGAAGACCAGAGAAGAGAAAGATAGTAATAAAATAATCCACCTACGCCAGGCACTTACTCTCCTCGCGCGATTTCGTTCCAAATAGGGGAAAAATAGTTTGGGAATGAAATTAACTCTCAGACTCTGATTCTTCTTCAACCAAAATTATAAATTAATGGCTAATATGGCTAATGCCCGGAAAATTACTTTTTAACACAAACACACACACAAATGTTGTACACTTTTAAAATTTTAATTAATTTTTAATTAATTAATTACACCAGGGATTATTTATATTTCTTCCCCATAAGCACAAGATTGAGTGTGTTGACAATTACAAGGTCAATCATGACCACTATCGTTTTCTTCTGCAAAGTTGCCATTCCACCAATACGAATCCGTAGGGGATGAAGGGTCCCCAAATATTTGGCTTGAAATTTAGTCATGCGCATCTTCCCAGCAGCATGTAAAAGTTTAGTTGATGTTATTGTGAAGAGTGATGGTCGCTGAACCATGCAAATGTACACAACGACTAATATGGACGTCACAACACATCCGAAACCTTGAACAATGTGACTGACTTGGGCTGCACGGAAGAGTGCAAATAATACACATATGTTCAGAATAATCATAATGGCTAATGTGAAGGGAAGGATGAAATTGTTGATGCATCCGTCTAATTCATTCATTAAAATTTGGTAGCATCGGTAGTTGATTGTCCAGTGTCGGAATCTTCGGAGGAGCGGGATCGTGGCACTTTCGTATTCGTTCGTTCTAGAATGATTCAAAATAAATACGTAATTTTTTAAAAAATCATTGTGAAATTTCGGCAGTCAAAGTTCAAAATTAATTTGGAAAAATCGGTCTAGGATTGTTTTTTGAATTTTCTATTCGGTCTCTGGACTTTGAAGTTAAATTTTGGCCAATTTTGTCATGCAGTTTAGAAAATAGAGAAGGGATTAAAAATTCAAGCTCGTCAACGTAATCGTATCAATTGCAGGAAATGGATAGGAAATGTTTGTTGTGTAACTTACGTTTGCTGTAATTCACTTATAATCTCTGGTCCAAAACAACTGAATTGAGCAAAACAAACGAGGTAAATAAAATATGAGCCTATGATGTGAAGAGCCAGAAATGATTGTACAATTGACATCGGAATGATTGAAATTAAAGAGCGATGAGTAGAAATGAATATTCGGAACCAACGAGTTCCTTCTGCTTGTGATGTACAAATTGGGAAAATACTTGACATGTAATGGAGTTCACATTTAACGAGGTACATTTGAACTGAACCAACCACGGCTTGAGTGGATGCAAAGAATAAAAATAGAACTAGGAGCCATGTATGATCCCGACGACGGAGCTTGTCGTCCTTGGCGTATTTATCTGCACAGACAAATAAAAATATTTTATTGGAGAGCCTCCAAGTGTCATCCGAAAATTTGAGTCCATTTGGAGCACTTTGAAAATTTTCAAAATGGCGATTCAAAATTGCAGGGCGCCAAAATTTGAATATGGCGGGGGGTGATCACGGGACACGCCCGAACAATATCCAATCAGTTTTGGATCGCGCGCGCCAATGGTCTAATATTTTACTTACCAACAAATGAGTCATGATAATTAGCAAAATCATTGAACAATAACTTGAGCTCCCTCTGTCTGTAGAATGTATGCCAATCAAATACAGTTGAGAGTGTGAACACGACACACACTAGGTAATCAATCAAATCCTTCAATTCTAACACTCCAATCTCAGCAAATAATAAATGGATCCAAAATTGTATGATGAATGCGATTCTGAATAAACTCGCTATGGTCACATGAATGAGCCATCTATATTGCTCCCATTTAGACTTAACTTCAAAAATTCGATCAGTCCTGTAGTCCCATCTATACGGGAGGAGTCCACAATAGTAACCAAACTCAATCACTATAGAATGGATTTTAGGTGCACTTATACGAAGAATCATATTTTTAATTAAGTGTAACGGCTGTATTAATTTTTTTATAGTATTTTTGTATGAGGTCGGATTTTTTTTTAACTTGGTTAAATTCCGTTGAGCTTTAATTGTTTTTTTGATGATTAACATTGAAAATATCAAGAAAAAATATTTTGACAGGGATTTTAATAGGCAGAATTTTTAACCCACTATGAATAAGGTCTTGATTTCTGCAAACTTCCAGGAATTAGGAGTAAGGATAAACTTGTGATTTAAAGGATTGTCGATATAAAACTGGAGTATAGGCTGCCTGCTGCCTGCTGCTTCCACGTAGCACAAGCACAACCTTGACTTGGTACAGTTACTGTGTCTCATTCGCTCCAAATTGTAATTGACTTTGAATGTTTTGCTTCAATAATAAATGACGACTTTCAATTTAAACACAAAAGTCAACGGATGTTGGGATTTGAATAAATAATGACTTAATACCCAAAGTGGAGAAAATTTTAAGAAACCCTGTTGTGTTGTCGAATGTTGACGATGTCTGCAAACAGCAGAATTTATATTTTACTGGACATTTTCCACTTCTAAAAATATAGTTAATACTTAATTCCTTTCGGGACTTTTTAATACATGAGCTTGTGTTGCTCTTTGAGTTGTTATTGTTTGTGGCGACGCGAGTCCATTCGAATAAATAATTAAAATTAATCACAAATATTCAAAATGTATGTCTGAATTTATGGAATTCTGTGCTGTGACGTCCAATATGCACGTGGAGTACTGTCTGCCTGACCATGTCACAATTTGTAAGCAGGGCAGGCTAGGGGAATATGAATTTAAGCTATGCTCGAGAATGTATTAAAAAATTAAATGTCATTGTCAATACCTGACTAAATTATTTATATACCAAGGCAGGTAAAACAAAATTAACACGGTAAAGGCAAGACGTCACATTTAATAATTTATATGTGGCTTTATATATACATATGGCTGGATCGATTGATCCTTATGATATTAAATTCCGTTACCGTACACTTTAATTCTACAGGCCGGGTTATTTATAGTTTTAGAATGACAATTTTTTTTGAAACTAATTTTTGACAATTATTTTCATTTTTCAATTCAGGTGAGTGTTGAAAAAATTTGGACTTCCAAATGTGCCGGACACTTTCAAGATTGTGAATTTCTGAAGGAGACTGACTTCCTTCCAGGAAATCCCATCGCCAGCAAGGGTCAAGAGGTGAGACTCATCCTAATAAATATTTCCTTGTATAATGGAATGGTTCGCTCTGGATTTATTTTATTGGTTTTTTGGTGACCACACTTGACGAAGAGTACGCGCTAGCTGGCTGGCTTTTACTTCTGCGAGCTCAGTTTGATCTCAACTTTTAATTTATAGTGATCCTATTTTATTCCTAGAATTTTATTGCCCATTTAATTTTATGAGGGTGTTAGAGTGAGTGACGAATTTGCAATTGCAAAAATGGGATTTCTCTTCAAAAGTCTAAAATCAAAACTCAGCACTCTAGAGCGCCTGCCTTGCTTGGCTATTCTCGTTTTGCAATTTTCATTTCCGCAATTTCTTTTCTTTTCTTTCCCGTTTTACGGGTGAAACTCCCATTTTACCTTGAATTGTAATGGAAATTGATTCCTGCACGCGTAAAAAACTAAACTGGTAACGCATGCAGTATTTTTATGAACGCCACTTCGACTTGCGAAAAAAAATACAGGCTTTTCGACAGATTAGAATTTTAGTCCAAAATTTTGTTCAAAAATTTTAATTCAAAATTAACCGTGAATAAGAATAGTAAATACGCCGTGTGTTCTGTAGTCATATGCGGACCTTGAGTGTTTATTTGCACTTTTTATGTTTTGGTTTGCGGATGATGAATTTTTGTGATGGCAGACATAAGCACCCATCTCATTCATAAACCAAACAAAACAGTACAGTGCAGTCTATAGTCACCCTTTTTTACTACACACATTACATACACTCACATTACTACGAATGCAGATGCACTCTCAGAGTACACAGTGCAGCGAGCGTGTCCTGAAAAGACACTGTACTACAGTGTTGGATATTCAAATCAAATTTTATTCACAACGACACCCTTAAATTACAAATAATGAATCACATTTCCCATTTTACTCTAGAAAGAATGCATTTGACTTGAACTTGCTTCTACTGCTGAGAATGTTATGGCGTGTGTGACATTTTCACACATCAGCCATTAAAAACAACAAATAATTCACATACGCACTCATCAATCATTGACAAAATATTTGGCTATTTTTTTTTCCAGAATGGCGCGGCTAATTGCAGATGAGTTTCTAACGGATGAACGGGATAGGAAATACTACGCCGATAATTACCGCTGCTTCCCACCCCCATTGTTCATCATTTCTGTCACACTCATTGAGGTAAGCCATAACATACTGCTACTGTGTGTTACAACTTAAAAATATCATTTCGTTATGTCATGATACAAATTCGAGGGGCTCAAGAATTTTCAGTACTCCGTAACGCATTACGCACCATCTCCTTGAGTAACACGGATTTCACTAACTAATTAAAATTCTAGTATCCATATCCATCCATCCAGTACAAACAAAAAAGCATGCATGCGGTCCTTAATGAAGTGTCAACGGGCAAGTACATAATACGCGTATCCGTATCGTAGGAGAACAAATACAAACACACCCTCGCTCGACATGACTGACGGCCAGGCATGTCGGAGCATAGCGCGTCGCGCGTCGTCTGAAGTTTGTCTTTTGGTATTTACATTTACATTCCTTCATGTCAACGTCATTGCACAGTGTCACTCAAAATCAACACTGAGCAAAGAAAAGTGGTGACAAGAACACGAGGAATTGTATCTCAAATGAACTTGAGCCTCTTCCTTCTAATATGGAGGAAGATCATCTAGAGTGTTATTTTTAATTAAACACTTCACCCGGGTCTCATTAATTTGAAAATTAAAATTGTCGAGCACAATGGGCTCAACCGTGCATAGTTGTACAGGGGTCAGGGGGTTCTCTCAGAATAAACTTTAAATTTCGGCTTTTAGCTTGAGATAACTCATGTATGAACGACACTCGACAAAACTGCTTGGAATTATAGCTGAAGAGACATGAAAAAGGTGGTGCTCGTGTTGTAGTCTAAACTGCCCATTCACGTCGGTTACTAAAAAGGATATGTAATGTGGCTGTGCGTGCATGGCTACAAATTATAATAAGGGGCAGGGGCAGAGATCACGTGTCGGTGTCGGTTCACGTTCAAAATAGATACACATATTACATGTGAGTTCAGTGATTCGTTCTCTCTTTCATTCATTCATTATTCTTAGATTATACAAATTTCATTCAAGTTTTTCTCACGAGGGAAGACCGGAGTCAATTACCAACTGATTTCATCCAAACTATTTTCCTCGACAGGTCATCGGATTTCATTAGACACGTATTTTTGGAATTTCTCGGACGGACACCCTGAGGGGTCAAAATAAATTATTTGATTTTTCGGTTTTTTGACTTTTCAAAATCGAAAATCCTTATGGGCTATAACATATGTTTTTCAAGTCGACCAAAGGAATTCTTAAATCTTAATACATTAGAGGATTCATCTTGATAGCATGCAGCAAAAGGAAGTCGAATATTCACCACAGTTTAATGGCAAGAGGTTGACAAATTGTATGTAAATGGAATAAAATATTCGACTCTCGTAAGAAAAGCACGCGAAGCCCGAAAATGACAAATTTGAAAGATACATATTCAACAGGGTATTGGTATTGCACAAGGCTTGAGACGGAAATACGAATCTGCACCACTGTCGCATCGATGGGCAATGTTTTTGCCTCGGTGTCTGTTTGAAACTATTAAACGACACTTGATACCGATAGACACAGACAAAACACAACACACAATAACACACAAGCACACCCTCACTCTTACTTTCGTTCACAGCTGGTCTTCAAGATTATGTAGTTTTAAGTGTATGTACAAGTTTTTGTATATTCAGGAGTACGCGTTAGTACTACAACGTAACATAAAGTGCGTGTGCCATGTATGTACGTACACACAGTTTCCATAAATCTGGAAATAATGGACTCCAGCCTTCATTCACGTTTAGCAGCATGTCATCCTATGTATGTCAGGCATATGGGGCATGTGCCCATTTTTAGACACGGGCCAAACTTTATCAACACTTCTCATCTTCGCGTTCCGTCCGTGTTCTTAAAATGGAGTAAGTCTGTCGTATTATTTTTAAAACCGTTGTTATGTTTAAAGAGCGACGACTCCATTCAAAATCCAAGGAGTTTTTGGTGTTCCTTAACATAAGGGTGCCCTGCCGTTCCATAGGCCAAATTTTATTCCAACAATTCCTGTAGATTTCCTGTTTCTTCAATTAAATGCGCCGCGCGCTTCTGGAACCAAGGACCTCATGTCATGTGTAATTCGGTACCGTCTTAATTGCATTGGAACAAAGGAGTAACAGCAGAATCCAAGAATGTTAATTTGCCTTGTCAATAAACTTATTTGTATATGCGCCGACATATATATTTTTGAATGAATTCATTCATGAATTTCCAAGTTCAAGTTCATGCATTGCACAGCACACTGCACGACCATGTGCATATGTGTATAATACGCGGTACGCGTTGTACGTAGTAGTTTTAGTTTTGTCGCCGCCAGCCGACATGGATGTCTTTGTTCAAATTTCAAAGGGATGTTTGGATCGTGCCTCGTTTTTAATGACCACATCTCCCTTTCCTATCAACAAGTTTATTTTTTCATGTGGTTATGGCCATGGCCGGGTCCTTTTTTTACTCTTTACAGTTTGCGTTTCCATTTAAACCCTTTCTTCTAAATTTATTTCGGTGAGGTCCATTTCTGTACTGTTCAATCTTTTGATGTTGGCTGGTGACTGGTGAAATAATGTAGAGACATGCACGCACACACGCACAAACGCACATCACTGAATAACTTCACATTGCGTATTGCATTGAATCTCTGAGGAATAAAGAAGTGAATGGCGCGTGTCATCTCATTTCCTCTTCTTTGCCCGCACCCCAACCGCGCTCCACGCTCGCGTCCGCACTTGTCAGTCATTTCCGACATTTCGGCATACATGGGTTTTAAATTCTACAATCCCAGCACTCATTCACTAAAAAAATTATGGCGACGACATTCAGTTTTCCATAGAAAGATTTCCTAATTAGGCGGGAATGTTTATCTTTTCATAATTAGTCCGCAGAAAATTACCCTTACAGGGTGGTTCATAACTTTACATGAAAAAGTAGCCAAACAAAATGAGATGGTTTTATTTTTGTTATTTTTTACACAGTTGGGTTTCTTCACGTACTACACACTGTGGCAAGGTGAAGTGTCATCCCTGGGTCCACTCCCAATTGACTCAGCCTTTGTGTACAGACCAGACAAGAGAGA
>JAQIXO010002045.1:0-10715 GCA_034700305.1 Protaphorura armata | reverse complement strand
CGAATTGTGAAGCCGACATACAATAAAATATCCAATATTTTAAACCCAGATCTGCGAAACAAGACTACATCTAATATTTTAAACCCTTTGCGAAGCAATAAGTCGTCCACCTTGATGGAATACATCCTCAAACACGAAATTGACTTCAAACCCAATTGTACGTCTGAATATGGGATTGAAATGATACGCCGTTGGTCAGCGACACGGATAGATGTCTGTTCCCCACGTCTAAATGAACCCCAGAGTCAAGGTCACATCTTTTGCTACAAACGTGAGGATTTCGAAAGACCTCGACTGCTTTGTGTGTTCGAAAATGCTGAAATGAGAATGATGGAGCCATTCTACACTTCAAATTCATCAAACTTATCCTTGCACACAAAAGTGACGTTGAAGAAAGGAATTTTGAGGATCAATTGTAATGCAAGTGTGTTTGAACATATTCCAAAGTCTTTTCGAGAAACGGCGTTGAGTTCATTTTTGCAGGACATCCCATCCAACATCCAAATCAACTGTTCAACCTGGGTCACTCACACAGTATTTTGGATGAATCGATGGGACCACAAGAACGCTTATCATTTTATGGAGGATGTGGTCACAACTTTTGAAAGCCTTGTTGTGTTGGGGAAAGAACCAGAGGATGTAGAACTTGCTATCTATGATGGAATGCCCGCGGACAATGCTCTCTTTACCCTTTGGCCTCTATTATTTGGAAAGGGGGTCAGAGTCATAAGACAGAATCCATTTCCTAATAATACATGTTTTCGGCAGAGTGTCAGTAACATGTTTGGAAGTCGATCTCACTTGACGAATAATGGAGGGTACAATAGAGACATACATTGCTCATCGTCTATTCTTTTGGGCCTTCGACAATTTATTATGGATCGATATGGATTAGAAAGACAATCAAAATCCCTAGAAACAAAAATTAAAATTTTATTCATTTCTCGGAAACAACTGAAAACAAGGAACATTACGAGGATACTCAACAATGAACCAGAGATTGAGAATGCGATCCGGACATCTTATCCAAATGTTGACTTCCGGTTCTTCCAGCCAGAGAATTTTACTACGTTCAAGGAACAGATTGAACAAGTACTGGATGTGGACATTCTCATTGGCGTTCATGGGGCTGGACTCACTTACAGTCTCTTTATGAGACCTAACTCCACTCTCATTGAAATATTCATGGTAAATTCATACATATACTAATTAACTTAATTATTTACACCAAGATTCCGAAGAAATTAATTTGTTTGTAAACTCCGTAGGATGACAGAGGTCATGGGAATCGTCACTTCCATAACATAGCGTCTTGGGTTGGACTCAACTATGATGACGTTGATTGGATGTCAGGAGTCCGACTGACGCCATTGATTCAAGCATTGGAGAGAACAATCGGAAATTACAGTTCTTTATTATTCTAAACTCAATATTAGTATGTCTTTGTAACTGTGCAAGTGCATCACATTATTTATCGTTTCTTTCAAAATATTGTCACCAGTTGAATTATGTTTATTCTATTTTTTATCAGTAATTCTTCGAGAATAATATAATTTGATTTAAATTGTGAGTCACGTGTTTGAGTCTGAAATGACTGGATATTCATCCATTAATTTGTTTATCCAATTCAACCATAGTTTTCAACACTAATTCTTCATGGAAAGGTTTTCCAACTATTTGCACTCCAATCGGCATTCCAACTGAGTCACGTATATTCTACAGAAAAGAAACACAATTAGAGTTCTAAAAAAAAATTAAAAAAATTGCTTTGCAAACCTTTCGTGCTTCTTTCCTCGAAATTTGGCCATTTTCATCATAATCATCATTAATATGTTTCCCTGACTCTTTTCCAACTGTCACGACTCCAGCCGGGAAATCCATAATATTCCACATAAACGTGTAGATCACAGCATCTGTCAAAAAATACGAGTACATGTACGAGTAGTGTAAAAAAAATTCACGGCAAGTTTTTCAATTGTTATCATACCCAAAGTGGCAGGAGAACTTAAGGCTGGATATGGAAAGGCTGGACACAAAAGCAAATCCAGTTTGGATTCTCTTATTCTTTCCAGCATTTTCTCAATGATCACGTGACGTTCTGCCATAATGTCCCACAATTGTGCAGAATATTGTGCACTTAATCCACATTGGATTATTTCTGAGTAATAGGGATGCATCCAGGTTGGAAGAATTGAACACAACTTGAGTTTCCAATATGGTAATCGCCCAACGTCATAAAGTGGTTTGATGAGATGAGACACTTGATCATTTCGCAGTGTTTCTGCTAAATGTGTACACAAATCTGCGAAACATAACTGGAATGCTATTTTCAAGTAATACTCGGATTCTGTGATTTCAAATGGGATTAAACTGTGCCCCAATTTTTCCAATGCAGATTTTGCTTGGAGTACAACATCCGCCGTATCACCCAGAGCCGGAAAAGCGCTTAGTGATGTGTAAAATCCAATTCTCAGTTTCTTTGGTGATTCAAATATCTGAAAGAATAAAATATAGTATATAATAGACACTTATTTGGCCCACTTTATAATTTGCTACTTACTTGCTGATTCCAAGGCAAAGGCATGGCTTTTGCGTCGTAGTGGTTGTGTTGTGTATTTTCCATCATAGCTTGAAAGACGGCCGACACGTGACTCGATCGCTTTGCAATGATACAGGGTGTTGACACAACTGTTTGTAATTGTTACGGAGAAATTTTGAAATTATTTTTTGTAAAACTATATTATGTATAATTTATGATTTTACTGTAAGCATGCAATGCATCTTACGTCCGACACAATTTTCAACGCAAAGCAAACATCCTTTCCTACTCACACGATTCTTTGAGGATTTTAGAGTAGACAATCCACAAAAGTGAGAGGGAATACGTGCACTTCCACCAGTATCGGTTCCGATACCAAACGGAGCACCACCTGCAGCTATAAATGCACCTGTACCTGTTTTTGGATTTTAAAATGGAAGTATGTAGAAGAAGAAGAATCATGCTAAAATTTGTATCTGTGGAGAAAACTGTGATTTACCACTGCTAGATCCTCCTGGTGACAATTTCTTATTCAGAGGATTCACTGTTGTTCCAAAAATTGGATTATGACTTCCGGCAGATATACATGATTGTGGCAAATTCGTACGACAGAATGGGATGGCTCCCAAATCTTCCAAAACTTGAACAATGACTGCATTAGCTGCTGCAGGTTTGTTGAGATTTCTGGCAAAACCAACGGTTGAGTCCATCCCAATCACATGGGTGTCATCCTTGACGCAAAATGGAATTCCATGAAGTGGGCCTTTTATATCCGACATTTTGTCTAGTTCAGCCGCCATTTCCTACAAGAAATATTTCCGAAATAATTCTACTGAAAGTTCATGTAAAATGTTAATTCTGTTCTCACCATCGCCCTTGGATTGAATTCAGTGACACAATTGCATTCTGAATTTGCACATAACGCTTTGGCTATAAATGCTTTCAACACTTGGACAGAGGTCAATGTTCTCGACCTCAATTGTTCCTGTAATTCTTCAAAACTCAATGCCGTGATCATTTGAGCCGTTGGTGTCATTTCAAATTGACTTTGTAGATTTGCGAATGTTTCACTCCGTTTCGTCTGTCTTTCTGTAACCAGTTTAGCCAAATAACGACGCTCCTAAAAATAAGAAGAGATTCATCAACTATTGTTATAATTCACTGCCAAATTATTGTGTCAATTTCATTTTTAACATAAATTACCTTCAAATCCAAAATTTTCTGGTACGTCCAAACCATGGTAGTTGCACCAAGTACTAGCCCAGCACCGTATTTAATAAATTCCTTTTGGTTGGATGACAAGCTTTCCATCCGGAAATCGGTGAACTTTTCCATTTACTTTCTCAAAATAGTATAGAATTAAGGATTCAGACAACTTGAACTGGTTTGGAATGTCAATGTGTCAAACTGCTGGACTAAACTAATCAGAAGACCAGCACTATTGACTATTACTATATTACTTATTATTAGAATTCACAAGGAAACTTCAACGACCATCTCTCAATTTTTTAGAGTCAAAATTTTCCAAAACTTCGTTGCAGCTTCTTGACACAAGAAGGTACAAAATATTTGGAAAATTAAATTACAAAATATAATGCATTGAGTTATTTTAAGAAAGTAATTCCAAAGACGCTCCCTTGTCACTTATGTAACAACAGTGAGAGTGGGATTCGAGTTGGAGTACTTTATGTGTATTACTTTGGCGAATGTAAATAAGGTTACTGTTACATAATTGAAGTTATGCTTTTTCTTTTTCTGCAGAGCAAAAAAAATCAACTACTGACGACAGGTTTTAATATAATTTATACAGTAAAATCACACGGAGACTCCAGTGCATGCACATTGCACATCAGCACATCTGTTGAGATTTACGTACAGAGGTTTATACAGATATACTTACATTACGTATAATCACACATTGCCTGTTACATTGACAAACACTGCATGACTCTAATATTGTCCATTAACCAAAACTGTATCAAATTGTTAAATTATGCATGCGAGCCCAGGGATGCAGTTGTTTGATATGAATTTTGTCGACATAATTAAAATGTTTGTTGATTAAAAATATATTTGGACAGAGATGTACATGAACACATATGTCGAAGTTATACTTTATACTGCAGGTTCAACAGCGCGGATAACATGACAAGAAAATTTAGATTTACTCATTAGTTGTGCAACAATGAGCACATATGTATTATTTTAAGACAATATTTTTAGTTTTCTTTTTAAAATGAGCAAACTCGTAAAGAAAATTTCTTATAGATTAATTTATTTGAGGTTGAATTGAGTTTGTACTTTGGTAGTTCGTCTTTAACAGAAGTAATTGAGGGTAAAATAATTTTAGTTACAATTACAATTACAAGGTTACTTACGAAAGTGTAATTTTGTAATTTAATTACAAGTGTAATTGTAATTGACACAACTCTATTTCCTTCATCTTCTCTGTATTGGAATCTTCTCTGCTCTTTTACTATTTGAAATTCAATCTCCCATGATCTCAGTCTGTTACTCATTTTTGTATTCTCTGCAAGTGTTGGACGTATTTATTAGAATTGAAATTGAAATGGACAAGCAGCAGTTCGTTCATGCCATGCCATAACATGGAAAAGCTCTTATTCCGCCACGTGCAGGACGCACCCATTCCAGTTCACCATTAATGAATGACGAATCTTGGTAGAATTCGTGAGTTTTGCCTCTTCAAAAATTCCATTAACATCAACGGAGTCGTTTCCGTTCCTTGTCATCCATTAAATAGACAGATTACGAACACTATTCTAAAACACAGTACAAATGAATATTACTCAGCCCAGATAAAGAAATTGGATGGAATTGCGTTGGAAACATTTCTCATCGATTTTCAATTTAAACGAACGATTTTTTTTGCCAAGTTTGAAATCCACACCTTCAGTTCAATTCAATTATTAATGCAACAACCGACACCCATGCCATATTTGTATTTCCGAATGAATGAAGGTTAGGGTGTGGTTATTTTCAAATGTACTAAAAATGCACACAATAATGACTGTGACCTGTGACCTTCACAAACTTTGCGATGTAGAGGTCAACAATTAGTTGACGCTTTAGAAAAAATTATTCAAATTCCAATGCCATTAGTTAATGGAGTATGTCGTAAGGTAAACCCAATATTGTGTAGCAAAAATAGCCATGGATGCATAGAATGGAAGTGTTAAGTGTTAATTGACTTCATGCATGAAATCGGAATTGGAAGTACTAATGTGTCTTCGTAACACTGTAACTGCATTTTTGTGTACCTGTCTGAACTTGGGCATATACACTTGATAAATAGCTTTTCCAATTTAATTTCGCTGGAAAATGGCATATACCAAGTACACAGCATGTATGTGCTCACTAATTACCTCGAACATAACTAAATAATTATGTATGTACATTGTACATGGGCCCACATTTATTTATCTTTCTGAACTTGAGTGTTATGAAGTGAAGTTATGAATGATTGTGATTTCAGACGATACCATACAGGGTGGGTCAAAATCCACGCTCTTCAGTTGTTCTTAAATTGTACACCTAAACGCAAAAAAAAATGGACTAGAATTTTATTACTGTACTTAAAAATTTGACTGGTTATTGTATGTAATGTACTGATAATACTGGACGAGAATTTGTACTTCAATCAGAACCCAGAGCACTGCCGAGAGTGACGAAGCGCCGTTTCCTGTCCTCTGAAAATTCTAATCAATAATCCAGCATAAAATAACATACGATTTTAATATAATTCTTCATCATAATATGTAATGTTAATATGAGTTAATGCATGAAATATTTAATGCATAAATGATGTAGGACTGATTAATATTAATACCACAGCACAGGTTAAGCACTTGAC
Source organism: Protaphorura armata (assembly GCA_034700305.1). Taxonomy (NCBI): domain Eukaryota; kingdom Metazoa; phylum Arthropoda; class Collembola; order Poduromorpha; family Onychiuridae; genus Protaphorura; species Protaphorura armata. The sequence continues at coordinate 4,305 of JAQIXO010002045.1, read as the reverse complement.
ACTCACTAGCTTTCAATGTAAATCGTTAATTGTTATAATTGATAAAATTTAATTACGTATTATACATGGACATGGCACGAGTCCTGAATAAATCGGCAAATAGTTTAGAAACGTTTAGTCATTTATTGGCATTCATTTCGTCAACAAACAAATCCGGGCTTATTCTCTTACGACCGGAAAAGATGCCACGAGTATTAATTCTGCTCCTTTTCTTCATCTGTCCCTTCAAATCGGAAGTTGAAGCTAGCGAAGGTAACCAAAATCGAATTTTTATATACGATAGTGCATTTACAGGGTTTTTTAAAATTTCTGTCCTATGTTAATATTTTATCCATGTTATATAACGTGTGTCTGTATGCTTCACTAAAAATATAGCATGTGGATTTACCAGGCTACGCAGCAACTTTATAACTTTGGAATTAACTGACTCAGCAGATGTCGGGCAAAATTTAGGGTGAGTATTTCAATTGCTAAATATTTTTTATATGGCTCACACATAATTGTAACCTTAAAAATAATTTTATATATGCATAGGTCACAAAGTACAAACGGGCTGGAAGGAGTAACGGCGATTAAATGGGACACTGAAACAGAGACTCCTCCCCTTGAGTTTGTTTTAAACAAATTAACAAACAAAATGGAAATAAAACTACTCCGTAGTTTAAACGATTATTTTGAAACACGTTGGAAGCCAGACTTTGAGATATTATTGGAAACAAAATGTCCTGATGGAAATGACTCAGAAGAAATTGTCATCCTTGCAATAGTCCAAGACACAAACAACAATCCTCCAACCTTCAACCTAGATGGCGCCATTACTACATTTAATATCTCAAAACCATGGCTCGAGGGTGTCTCGTTGAATAAAGACACAACAATTGAGATTGTGGACTATGATTTTGATAAAAGCAATGCAGACGTGACTCTCACATGCCTGAGTGTAACAAGTAATGCTTGCGAATTCGTTAGATTCGAGGTCAAAGATACGCCAGATGATGAAGAGACACCAGGGCATATTTATACTCTCAAGATTTATTTAGTATCATCAACGTTTGACAACCATTTCAGTTTTGAACTCATCGCATCAGATGGCGTTAATAATAGCACAAGGCAGAGAATGGAGGTTACCGTGACTCAGGATAACACTGAAACTGGGGAGGGGTCTGAACTTCCACTTCTTCCAATGCTCGCTGGGGGTGGGGCCCTTCTTGTCGTTGTTATTGTGATTTCTAGCCTTCTAGGTATACATTCATAATTTTGATTAGAAAATATTTTGTACAAATTCGAAATGAGATTTTTTATTTTCGATGTACTTTTCAGGTGTATTCGTTCAGAAAAATAAAAAAACAAAGAAGTTATTGAGCAAATTGACCCAAGAGGAAATCAAAGAATTTCGTCAGGGTGCGTCGGCACCTCGAAGGGGATCGATTGACTTCAACGGCACAATAGCTACATTGCCATTCAAGAAGGATTATGAAATTCCTAGAGAAAATCTACTAATTAGTAAGGACGCAATGTTACAACACACAAACAAATTAATGCTACAGATTGAAGTAAGTGGGTTGATTTATTCGGATTTTTTTTTGTTAAGATGAAACGGTTATTCTTGGAAGCGGCGCTTTTGGCGTTGTGTACAAAGGAAGCGTCAGGAGAGAAAATGCGGTCTTTGAGGTTGCGGTCAAAATGCTGAAACGAAATATGACTGTCCAATATTTCAAAGCTTTATTGGACGAGTTAAAAATTATGGCTTATATTGGGAAACACCCAAACGTCGTCCGACTCATTGGCTCTTGTTCCAGAAATATAAAGAAATGTAATTTTGCATTCCTGTGTAATAATTCTTTAGTGCCCAATTTGATTTCCAAAATGTTAAACAACTCTAAATATCCTTCCAGTGGAATTATTTGTGGCCGTTGAATTTTGCATCCATGGGAATATTCGAGATTTTTTGAAGTATCGGAGAGCGTCCTTCGCCAACATGGTGGTCAATGGAGTCTTGACGCCTCCAACTTATATGTACGTGAAACGATGATAAGAAATCCTATGAAGTTTTAATTACAAGTTTAATTATAAAATCTAATTATGAAAACCCGTAAAAATAATAATAAAAAATTTAATTGGGCTTTTCTTAAGTGGAAATTTGGCAAGGCAAAATTCCTTTGGAAAATCTTTGTCAACGATGGACCTTATCGGATGGACCACTCAAATTGCCAATGGGATGGATTATTTGAGCAGTAAACAGGTTAGACGATTTTCACACCAATACAATTCCAATTTTAAAGAATCAGACTAAATGTGATATTCTTTGATCCCAAAGGTTATCCATGGAGACTTGGCAGCCAGAAACATTTTAATCGATGCGGAACGTGTGGCTAAGATATCCGACTTTGGACTCTCTAGACGATTAGTCGACTGCACGAATTATTCCAAGACTTCTAAAAATGTTAGTCTCAAAAATGGTACCCTAATTTGAAGTACCAGCCAATATAAATTTTCAAATTATCACTTATACATATTCTAGACCCCACTACCGTTGAGATGGATGGCACCCGAATCTTTAAAATTTAAGAAATTCTCCACAAAATCAGATGCCTGGTCCTACGGTATTCTCCTGTGGGAAATCTTTGCCTTGGGTCAAACGCCGTACCCTGGTGTCCCTAGTGATGAAAAATTTGTGGATCGATTGGATGATGGACTTCGAATGACACGACCGGAAAATGCTACCGAGGAAATGTGCGTTAACAATTTGTTTCAAGTTTGATTTAATTAATTATGGTCGCTCACTGAAGGTGGTCGCCTAGTAAGGGCTTTATGATTTTATGTAAATATTATGAAAATTTCAGATACCAGATAATGATAAAATGTTGGGATGGCTTCGACTACAAAAGACCAACTTTCCTGGACGTGAAAGACAGTTTACAAAAAATGCAATCACAATATTTACAATCGGTATGTAATTATTCTAGTGATTTTGATAAAATTATAATTTAATGAAATTATCTTTAATGATTTATTATTATTTTATTTTAAAGCAAGGAGAAGGGTACATGACGCTCGGGTTTGGTGCGAATGGTCTGAATTCTTACACATACCGGAAGACTGGTCTGTGGGAACAACAGCGCAGACTCACGACGTCCATCTTTAGTATTCCAGAGTCCATGGTCGAAGAGGTTGAAGAGGATGAGTCCAGTGGGCATGGGTACTTGAACAAAAGGCACACTTTCAACTAAAAAAGATAAAAATCGTCTCAAAGTTCAAAGAGATGTTTAAGTCAGTGAAGCTCTTAGAACGGGTGGTTGTTTCAGATAAGATACAAGAGCAATATGATCCGGATTATCTGATCTGATCGTAACCTTGACTGCTAATGGTGTATTACGCAAGGAATTTTTACTCTTAAGATTATTTAAGACTTTACATTTATATTATTGTGGTAATAATGTTGCTGGCCAATAAATTTCATGACAAATTCATGTTACACATTATTTACGTTACACACCATCACTAAAATTATTACTACCTTTGCCCGTAAAGTCAACTGAAATAAGAATGAGGGCATTTGGGACTGAACACGGCACCTGTGTTAATCTGTCGCATAATGGTTGCATAAAGAGAAATACGGAGAAAGATAAATTCCCAAGCTATAGATTAGGACGAATTAGCTTGAACAAACTGACTTCAAACATTGCTGAATTTTCTTGCACTGTAAACAATTTTCACACGAGACCAAACGTCAAATGTCGTAAATCTCTGAGCAAATAAACAAAACAAACGAACATTTCCAAAATTACAATAAAGGAAACCAAAAGGGAAGGGAAAGGACTTTATAATTTTATTTGTCAACATTTTAATTCTGTGATCATCAAAGGGACCGATTCCGGGTTCAGAAGATCGAGGTTAAAGTTTTTGAAACGTTTGCTTTTGTTTACTCATCTCAGCTGCCACTGCCAGTGACGAATGACGTTGACGATTGAAACAAAATCGAGATTGAAGCGGAAATTTTTGAGTGCGCTTACCACTTGTACAAATATTTGCCGTTTCATAATTTACCGTTACTTGCGATTAGTCACAAGTCGGAAAATAATATTATAAACCGATTGACACTAGTATTGAAGTTAGAACCGTCGCAAAAACAAACAAATAGCAAGCGATACAAGAGCAGAGAATTAACCGTAAACAAATTTACAAATAATGCACCCTACTGTACCTGACCTACGTATCATTTTAGTTTTATTCCAAATTCCATATGATACAAAATTCAAAGGCAACTCCGTGCAATACAATCGTACAAAAATTTACATTACCTCA
>JAQIXO010002044.1:0-10715 GCA_034700305.1 Protaphorura armata | reverse complement strand
TTTAAAACAATTCACACAACATTGCCTATTTGCTAAATCATTACAATCATTACATGTCCAATTATTTTTGATAACATTATAAGAAGCGTTAGACGTGTGTAGTACACACGTCCTATGAAAAATCAAATTGCAACTAATGCACTTAAGGTCATGTTGCCTTAGCCCTATTTTGTGTCTACAAATTTCGCAGTTTTTAATAACTTTTACAACCTTAATAGCCTTAGTCTTCTTAACCCCCATCATCAAAACAACTCCCTATCCGAAGAAGTATTCTTAAAATATTCTTAAAATACTCCTCCAACAACACATCATTGAGGTCTGGGAGGTCGGGGATGGACCCAGAACAATCCCAGACCACAAATAAATTCATGTCTGAGATTATTTCTAATTGTGTAATAAATAATTCCGTAACCTATTTTAAAATATCTTACGGACAATAACTCCCCCGAAATTAAAGACCTCATGATGTAGTTGATGTTTTCCTGTCTTCTTCTTCTTCTTCTTCTCTTCCTCCTCTTCAGATGTATAAAAGTCACAATTTTTCCAACGACGACTACTGGTCACTTTCCTCTTCTTTTAATCACCACAGTCCCCAACAAACGCCAATAGAAACGCCAATAGAAACGCCAAATTAACTCCGACAATCACCAACAATCCCTCTCAGTCTCCAACAAAAACAACAGAATCGTCAGAATCGTCAGGGACAGCATCCTTCCGACCATCAGTTAAGTTAAGATGCTCATCACGCCAATATCCAGAAAAGACAAATATAAATATTTTTTTAGTTGCCAAAAAGATACAGACTGCGAAAACAAAAAAGGGAGATTCGTCAAGCCGTCCTTCATTTGGTGGTAAAATTTTTTATGGACTTTCCTGTCGGAGGGTCGATTTTTATTCAGCGCCCGACCCAAAGCGCATTCATTCAAAATTGAAGGTCTCCAAATCCTCAGTTAATGTCTCCAAATCCTCAGATAATAAGGTCAGCCAAAACACCAGTCTTCTACTTCAATTTATTCAGTTCAAAACTGTTAATGGAGCTCCCTTGTGAAGAAGGAAAATGGTGAGACTGGGAGGAGTCTGGAAATTTCCAGAAACTTCCAGGCTGTGTAGTGTATGTTCTGCTTGACTATGTTTTGTCGTACGGAGTGAAGTGGAGGGAGAACCTTCTCCTTCCGCAGCAAAAGCTGAACTGACCAATACAGATTATAAAATTTGAATCCCATTTGAAGATCAACCTCATTCTTTGGAAGGACAAGAATGATTAAGAGTGATGTGTATTTGAGCTGCAAATTATTTTTTGCACAACCACTGAATAATTCCGGGGTTTGAGTTTTTCGGGATTCCATGTCTATTATTGTATTGAAATTGTTACATTTTGTTGACTCTTCCTCTAGCATTACATGTGATGAACTTGTCAAAGATATAGGTTGATCTGGTTTAACAAAATCCACACTTTCGAACGAAATCACAACTATGAAGGAATGCTGGAAACGTTGAACGAATGGATTTAAATTTACTTGAGCACAACTGATAACTGCGGCAGAAAATAGAATAGTGAAGAAGTAATGTAGCGCCATGCTGTCGTCGTCGTCTGATGGACTTATGGATTAGGCGTGTGTGTAGTATTAATGTTAACAACAATAAAGAAATACGTAGAGAAATGATTTGGCGTTGGAGACTTGTTCTGAACTAAGGCACAGAGAGAATAGTGTGTGGGGAGTTTATGAAAATAAAATAATGACAGAGTAATGTCAATTGATGATGATAACAACCACCGTAACGTGCATTCCTTCTAACTAATGGTCACTTGAATCAAATTCAGGTTTAGAACACCAGAATTGAAGTTCATTTGAATGATAAGTTCCTTCAAATTGAAAAGAATCCTTAAAAACATCACAAACATCACAGTACAGGCTACAATTGAAGACTAAAATTAAGAACAAACAGAATGGTAAAGCGTATAATGTCACTTGAGTTTGGGTTTAGGACATCAAGACTGAAGTCCATGTTTCTTTTTAAACAAATTGACAAGCATTATTGAAAACATCACAAATCAGTAAAGGCTATAATGTCAGAAATGCTCGATGATTCAGTCGTGAACACCAAAATATTAAACTTGAACAACAGCCCGTCCACTTTAGTTATCGAAAACTCGCAATTCAAGATCCACGATAAGGTTAATCTAATCCTAATTTTAAATAATTTATAATTTATATAATTTATAATTTATAATTTATTTATAATTTTAGTAATGGTACCCTTTTTTAAATCAGTAAAATAAAGGTATTAAGTGACAGCACTTTTGAAAGTTTGAGATAACATAGATTAATTTATTTCGTCTTTATAAATCATACGATCACACTCAAAAACTTGCTACTTGTGTAATACCTGTTTGCCAATGCAATGACTTGATGGATGATTCGATGTTTTGGTTTCGCAGAATTTATCTTTGCTCATAAAACCTTTAAAGTGTTTTGTTTCCACTCCGTGGGTTTCATAAGGATTTATGAGCAAAGAAAAACTCTACAGGAACAAAACAATGTTAAGTTCCGGCAATGGAAACAGAACTGTAAGTTGTCTAACATAAATAAATGTCACTTGAGTTTGAGGCATCAAAAATGAAGTTTATTCGAGTGAAACGTTTACCCATAATTGAATTGACAAGAGTCCTTGAAAATATCATACATCAGTACAGGCCACACAAACAATGTCACAAATACTCTTTAATATTACATGAGGTATGAGCACCAAAATGTGTCAAAAACGAATAGCCTAGCATAGTCACCAATAATTAATATTGAAAACTCTCAATTCAACGTTCATGGCAAGTGTATTCCAATCATAATTTAAAATAAAGCATTTTTTTGCAAAGTGGCAAAATGTCGGCTTGAAATATTACTCAAATCACAGTTCTAAGGGTTTAAGTATTGTGAATTTCGTGCAGGCTAAGACTAAAGATGTAAATGCAGGATTGCTTAGTGGTGAAGAATTTATTTGCACTCCGGTATTCAAGGAAATTCAACTTTTTACACATGGGTAATTGCGCTTTGCACATCGCTGCATAAACATCATGTAAGATGACTGAATCGAAATCGAGTTCACATTGTCATCCATGATCAGAATGGTTAATATGTTTCTTTTTAAATAGGAATGAAGAATTTCGTTTACTTTACATTTTACATGTTTGCCGCTAATATTAATTGAAAGTAATATCGGAATAATAAAATACACGCAGACACGGACTATGTTTGCTTTGGCCCAATGATTTCCATGAGATTTATTTACCACAACACCAATCCATTGAACAATGACTGACTGTGCGATTTGTGTATAACATTTTGATTAACGTGCCTGAGTGTTTGAATGGTGAAATGGGGTGTTATTTTGAGAATTCATGATAAATATTTCTGAGAAACGTACGAATGGAAAACCCTCGTATTCTGATTCTGATAACTACGGACGACATTGTTGAGGTAAACCAATACAATAAATTAATGATTATACTTGTCAAACACTGACACAACTGAACCACGGCCTGGTGGACCTCCAACAGAAAGACTAGTCCACAAATTACAAAACAAGATAAGTACAAAATAAAAAAGCTCCCCATTGAACCAGTGCTTATAGATAATCCTTCCTCAGATTCCGGCAGAAGAGATCTTGTAATATTTCTTCCAATTTCACGGTTGTCTTCAGCAGTTTGTAATTCGAGCCAATAAGACATAATTCCAGACGAACTAATCTTAAGGATTTTACTAAATGCATAGCCATTAACCCAATGAAAATGGTTCAGTATTATCCCGTAATTTTGGCTCAGAATTATTTCACTGCCTTTCTTAACGGTATTCATGGGGGCCCTTAACCTTAGTTTTAGATTAAGTTTATTCACTTCTTCGATTTCACCAATATAAACCATACGCTCACACTGCAAAATTTCGTCTTCAATTAATTCAGGTTCACTGTAACCACGACAAGCAAATGGCAACATGTTGAACGAATTATTCAATATCTCAGTATACAGATCTATATTTTCTTCCCACTTCCGAGTTGTTAGTTTCTCGTAGTGTTCTTCTTTGCTCACGAAACTATTAAGGAAAGACATCTCCAAACTAAGACTCTCCCTAAGATTATTGAAAAGTTCGATGCAACTTTTTTCTAGTTTGCTTCCTGGACCTGAATGTGATATTTTGTGGCAACACTCATTAGTTGTATTTGGATAGTTCTTGTTGAGCTCAGTTATGATTGAATAATTTGCTCTAATAATATCCCGGAATGAGTCAAGACCTACCCACGGTAGCGGGGCTAATAATTCGGTCGTAACCACTCCCTTGTACCCATTCGTTATTACAACGCTCATGAGCAAAAAAGATCCCAGGAATAACAACCCAGTCATCCTCAACTTTTTAGAATCTTCCAAAGGATACTCAAAAGCTAAAGTCATGATGAGTGTTAGTGAGAAGTAAAATTGACTGTTTTCACGAAAAACGTTTGTTTCCTTGAAGTAAAGTATAGGAGCTAAAGATATCAGAATTATAAACAGAATCAAAATACAAATCCAGACATATTTGTCGTACGGTTTAAGGAATACTTGAAAAATGCTTAAGTGCCTTCGGCTGCCAGCGCAAGTCAAAAATGTAAATCCGACTCTTTTGGTCCATATAAATATCTCATTCGTAGATAGAAACTCCTGTCGGTTCTCATAAGCTTCCAGATGGACTATATTATCACCTAACTCTTGATGACAAAATCGATGTTGTTCCAGTTCTACCGTCGTAACGGACTGTGGATCTAAGCGGAGTTTTGTTAGCGTAAAATTTCCTAATTCGTTTGCAAGAATTGATAAGAATATTAAGCCATGCATTTTTATTTTCTTTGTTCGTATCTGTATCGCCATAAACGGAGGTCCGCAGTAAAAATCTGGTTTTTCTTCCTGAAAACTGTGTCCAGATATCGTCCATAGTCTTGAACTACAATAACGATTAATAGTAGTTTCAATTTGACCGGATATTGTTTCTGGTGAAATGTCGTCTGATGTTAAAGTGATTGGCTTGCCGGAGAGTAAACAAGGAAATATTGTATGGATGTATACTGTGTGCATTGGTAAACTGAATCCAACCAGGGTTGGGTAATAATCATTTTTTATACTTCTTGGAGGAAAACTTATATTTGGCGGATCTTGATGTCTTCCCCATATGTAAAATAAAAATGCACTTTTGTATCTCACCAGATCTATCATTCCCATCGTTCTGTGTATGAATGACCAATACAGACTATAAAATTTTAATCCCATTTGAAGATCAACCTCATTCCTTGGAAGGACGAGAATGATTAAGAGAGAAGTGTATTTGAGCAGCAAATTATTTTTTGCACAAGTTTCTTGGAAATCAATATTTTGTATTTGATCCTCCTCATTTATTAACGTATTCAAATTGTTGCATTTCATTGATTCTTTGATTTGTACGTTTGAGGTTAAACTCATGGGTTGTCCAGTTTCAACAAAATCGACACTTTCGAAGGAAATTACAACTACAAACGAATGATGGAAACCTTGCACAAATGGATTTAAATTTATCTGGGCACAACACTTTAGTACTACTGTAGAAAGTAGAAAACCAAAGAAATAACGTATTGCCATGTTGATTGCTCTGTTACGTTGATGCCACTATTACACAGTAAATGACAACAATAGGCAAGACGTAGAGAGATAGTTTGGGATTGTAGACTTTTTGAACTACACAAAAAATAATAGCGTGTGCGGACCTTATCCCAAGAAATGTGTCAATTGGGTATGGGTTTAGGACATCAAAATGTGTCTACTGAATGATGAAACTAGTTTCTTCTTCGATAAATTGACAAGAATCCTTGAAAACATCAAAAGTCAGAACAGGGTACAATGGGAGAGAGAACTTTAATATTACGTGGAGACACGGACACCAAATCGCAAAAAAGCATTACATCAGCCTTTACTACTGAAAACTTGAAATTCAACATTGGCGGCAAGCGTATTCCGATCCTAATTTAAAATAATGATAATGTCTTGCAAATTGATAAAATGTAGAGTGATGAGTGACCGATGTTACTTTCTAAACAAATTGACAAAGTCCTTGAAAAAATCACAAATCATCATACAATGTCAGAAATGCTCTTTAATATTATATTCAGACATGAACGCTTGAATGTATCAAAATAAAATCGAACTGCCTATCAGCAATAAATATGAAAACTTGCCATTCAACGTTTTCGAGAAGGGTACTAATACCCTATTTCATTATAATGATATCGCTCTTTTCCACAGTTGTAAAATGTATGTAGGTTTCGAATTTTTAAGTAACAGTTACACGGGCAGATGAAAGGAATTTGAGAATTCATTGATTTTATATTCATTACTTTGTTATTAATACACCTAGCCATTAATTAATTGTAAGTATGGTGCTTGCTTAGGAAGTCACATTTAAAACTAACGTTAACACAAAAGGGTATCCAACTTCCCAAACTTCCCATATGAATACAAGACAACAAATTCCAATCCACGATAAGTACAAAACAAAAACGTTCCATATCGATCCACTATTTAGAGACAGTCCTTCATCCGACCCCTGCGGATAGAGATGAGGCAAAGTGTTTCGTCCAATCTTTCTATTAGTTTCAGCAGTTAGCAATTCCAACCAGTACGTCATGACCTCGCAAGAACTAATCTGCAAGACTTTACTGTCCACATAACCATTAAACCATTGAAAATACTTGAGGGTTAAACCGTAATTTCCGGCCAAAATTATTCCACTTCCTTTCTTCACCATTTTCTTTGGGTTCTTCAGCTTAAACTTCAAGAGGTGTTTATCGACTTCATTAATTTCATCCGCGTAAACCATACGATCACACTCAAAAATTATAGAGCTCGACCATTTCTTCCCATCTTCTCGTTGTTTTGTTCTTGTGCAGTTGTTCTTTGCTCATAAAATCTTTAAGGAGTTTTTTTTTCTGTTTCGAGATCTTCCATAAAAATATTGAAAAGTGAGATGCAACTTTCATCCAGTTGACTTAAGACTAGAATTCAATATTTTGTCAACATGAATTAGTTATTTGTGGATTGTTCATCTGAAGCCGAGTTATGATAGAATAATTTGCTATTAAAATTTCTGAAAAGGAGCTGAGTCCGTCCCATGGTATTGGGACCAATAATTCGGTCGTCGCCACTCCCTTATATCCATTCGCTATTACAACACTCATCAGCAAAAATGATCCTAAAAATAACATTTTGTCGTTCTTAACTTTTTGGAATCTGGTAAAGGATACTCCGAGTTTAAGAGAAAAGTAAAATTGACAATTATCACGTAATGAATTTGCTTGTTTAAAATAAAGGACAGAAGACAAACCTAACAATATAACAAATAGGATCAAAATACAGATCCATACATTATAATCATACGGTCTAAGAAATACATGCAAAATACTAGCATTCCTTTGGATTCCAGCGCATGTCAAAAATGTGTAGCCAGCTTTGTTCGTCCATATGAAGATATCGTTTGTTGTTAAGTACTATTGTGGTCCCTCATAAATTTTCCGTTCGATCATATTATTACTCATCTTTCTCCAGCATAAATCTTGCTTAAGTCCTGACATTGTAATGGGTTTCACTTAACCCCTCTGTCCATATAGTGAAATTTCCCAATTGGCTTGCCAGAATTGATGAGAGAATTAGACCATGAGTTCTGATTCTGTAATTTCGTATCTCGTTGGGCGTTAATGGAGTTCCACAGTAATATTCTTGTTCATTTTCCTCGTACGTGTACGTCACGGTCCAGAATCGTGACCTGCAGTGCTCATTTATAATTATTTCATTTTGAACTGAAAATGATTTAGGTGAAAGATTGTCTATTGTTAAAGTAATTAGTTTGCCCGAGATGAAGTAAGGAAATATTGTATGGATGTATGCTGTGAGCATTGACAACCTGAATCCAACCAGGGTTGGATAATAATCTTTTTTTACGATGGTTGGAGAGAAATTTTTTGGTGGATCTTGATATGCTCCCCATGTGTAAAACATGAAAGCACTTTTGTATCTGATATGATCTATTATGCCCATTTGAAATACGCCTCCGTATGACCAATACTGATTATAAAACTTGAATCCCAACTGCATATCTGTTTCATTTTTTGGGAGGACGAGAATGATTAGGAGGGACGTATATTTTAATTGAAAATTATTTTTTGCCCAGCCTTGGTAATCCAAATATTTTAGTTCGTCATTTCTTGTGGTGTACAAATTATTGCATTTGATGGATTCTCCGGCTTGTAAACTTTGTTGTGATTTGTCAAACTAATCGGTTTCTCAGATTCAACAAAATCAACACTTTCGAAAGAAATGGCGACAATAAATGAATGCTGAAATCGTTTTACGAATGGATTTAAGTTTATTTCGGTGCAACACACTACGTTTAGCACTGATAAGAATAGTATGAAAACTAATGAGTAATTTTGGATCGCCATGTTGTATTCAAATGAATGAATTCAAATGAGATGAATTTCTACTGCTGCTAAAGCGGAGCAATAATGCTAATTTGTAGACCATAAAATTTGATGAGGAGTCCGATGTCACCGATAAATTTTTTCTTTCTGAATTTCTTTTTGAACTAACCAGAATGCTCAAGTGTTCTCCTGTTACCTGTTGCAATTGTTCATGAGGCATGATTAAATGAATACACGAGTAAAGTTTGTTTAATAGCAGTGCAAACCTGGGTATTAGTACATTGCATTGTAGTGTAAATAACATACATTTGCTTCAATTTCAAGTAAAGACCGTGTGCCGTGTACCCACGAACTGGACTTACAAAATCGGGATATAAAGACTTAAAGTTCAAGTGTACCTGTCCATACTACATTTTAACATGAATACAATCTGTGCTACAAAAATGCTTCTGAGCCTGAGTATCGACCACTTCATTTTATTCATTGTTAGCCAGAGAATAGCATTTCAATATTTTGTTTGTTTTCCACTGGTATTGGATTGTAAATATACGAAAACTTATGGAATTCATTTCGAAATAATTATTCTATTGGTCCTGATTGGATTATTGGCCAAAAATAATATTCTTCTCTTTGAGTGGACTACTCAATTCGCTTAGGTATACATAAATATTTTTATTATTTAAGAAGTAAAAAATTATTATTATCCATATACCGACCGCTCTCCGAAATTGACCTTTATGAGAGTCTAGAAATGAGACTGATTGTCAGTATTTATAATTGTACTTAATTATATACATGTACTAATAATTGGACACATTGTCGATCAAGAAATATCGTAACTACCAGTCCATCCGTATTTTCCGGTACGAAATACAATTAGCGTATAATGTTACACAACAAACCATCCACGTTTGACTTTATAATACGTGTCGAATGCGTAATTATATATGTAAAGCAGCGGGATAGTAGCGAATGAACCCGGCACGTTTACTTCGTCGTAGGAATTAATCATAGTTCAATTGTGAGAACTAGCTATTTTAACGAGGGTTTACGCTTAATTATACACGTGTAACTCATCTGACATAGTAATGATGTATAATTATACGATTGAACAAACTTAGCTTTACCAAGTTTTGCCAAAAATAAATGCTAATGTGTCATTATTCCTGGCCCAGTAAGGTTGGTTGCTCCCGAAAGATCATTTCGTTGAATATATACGTACAACACAACAAAATGAGTTCGACTGTTATATACAAAAAATACATGGACGTTGTGAGGACTTTCGGTTGGGCCCCTTACGAGGTCGTCGTTAATTCAAAAGGGGACTTGCACTGCATTTCCCTGGACTCTGGATTCAGCTATTGGATTTTCAATTTCAATCTCTTTTACTCTGTCTACATGGTATTAAAGAATATCATTGTGACTGGGATAAGTTTGATGGATCCTGATGAAGATCTTGTGAGTCATTTGCTCCAACTCATGTACTTGATTGGTTCTCTGATGATTGGAACTTTGGCCTTCAATCATTTGTCGTATAAAAAGGAGACGGCCAATCTGATTACAGTCCTCATCAAAATGGAGTCGGAGTTCATGGAAGGTGAGTATACAAAAGATGACATTGCCAGGGGCTCTGACTGTTCAGGCTTTGTGTTGTCTTGAAAATACCAATCAAGACCTCCAGAGCAAAAAATTCGAGTTGATAAAGCTAACTGATTATTTTTTGGATGCATAGAATTGGGAAAGGATGGACCTGAACTCATTGGCAAGGAAAATCCGTGGATAAAACTGACGCTCTTTACAATAAAATCAATACGGCTCATTTGGTTCAACTGTTTCATAGTGGCCTCTGCCCTCAACTATATTTTCCCAAAGTTGGCATACTTCACCTACAGTCTCGCGCCTGACAATGTCGTGGAACACTTTTGCGGAAAATCAGAAGACTCATGTTGGTACCTGCCCTTTCTGCAACTGTTCATTATTTGGGCAGACATTTACCTTCTCCCTTGGGCTTGGGTTGGAATGATTTCATTTGACATAATGATGATCACAATCACATTGCAAATTGGAGCACTCACGTCTGTCATGGACAAAGGAGGAAACCTGGGTCAAAAGATCAAATTCCTCAAACAAATCAATATTCTGATGAAGTACTTCAATGGAGCATATGCACACTGCATTATTGCTCATTCTGCCCTCAGTACTGGATGTCTCCTCATTCTCATGTATGGAAGTTTGAAAAGTTCTGCCTC
>JAQIXO010002043.1:0-10720 GCA_034700305.1 Protaphorura armata | reverse complement strand
TAACAGGATGTCAATGCAATGCAATTCTATTGAATGAATGATAGGATATCTATAATTTTACTATTACGTAATAATGCCACAGCCACAGTCTCTGGACATGACTATCCGAATAATATTTTTGGTTGTAATTTTTAAATACAAGGCATTGTAACATATGAATTATTAAATAATGAAATAACATTGTTATTTTTGGAGAAGGTAGTGGACAGACAATACTAATTTCTTGTGGGATTACTGAAGTCGCTAGCGGAGAGACGATGAACCGTTTTGATGAAACCCCATTGTATGTTGTCTACTCTGCCTAGCTTTCTGGGTGTCCAGGACATCATACTCTACTATGAAGCGCGAAACTACAGGCGCCATCTCATACCATTTTCCCACAAACATTTCTCTCCCGTGTGAACCCTGATTATTTTGACTGAGAAAAGGACTTGCCGCAGGAGTCACACTTTTAACAAGGCTTTTCCTTTATGTGTGTACTTAAATGACTACTAGAAAAAAACAGGTGTATAAATTGATTCATTGTTTATTTCAGAGAATCTCTGAAAATACCCATGCAAATACAAACGCGTATGTGGATATAAAAAATTACAAATTCACAAAATGTATTTTAACTTCACAGAAGTCAATACGACACAAAAATATTAAAGACACTTAATTACTACACGTTCCTTCCACTTGAATACACCAATACAACTCAGCAAGATCAAAACACACACACACACATTGATATTTTTAAAAAGTTTCAAACACTTAATTGAATTAATTCAATGATCCAAATTGGACTCACATACTTTTATAATATTTAGTGCAGTTGTTTCGTATGTAGATCCTATACCATTACAACGACCTTGGATCCAAATCCTTGTTACAATTTGTAAAGTTTTCCCCAATACTGACAACAAATATTCAACTCTGCCATTGATTGGAGTTAAACGTCTCACTATCATTGCACATAAATTAATCATTCCTTGACTCTCCCGAACAGGAATAATGACAACACGACTTTCTCTCTCTATATTTTCAGGCCTATCTAGCAATTTTTCCAGATTGTTCATAAAAATCCTCAACTCATTCATTTCATTCAATTCAATCAAACATGTTCCAACAAAGGACACAAATCCAAACCTAGTATTAGTGTAATCTAGTAGAGTGGTACCCGCTACAGAGGTGCAGACGGGTATAAATGCAATGACAGACTTTCTCAAAAATAGTTTTTGTAGTTCCACGTCTACCTTCAGATCCTGATTGTTATTAGAAATAGTATCTAATATTAATTTGTGAACATCCAAATACCCACCAGTGTATGAAGTAATCCGTGGAACTATTGGATTAGACATTTGATTAAACTCTTTACAATTCTTGGAAAATCTACACAAAGTTTCATATTCATCAATTTTATGTTTTCCTTTTGAGTATTCAGAACAATTTTGAAGCAAACTCTGAAATTAAGAATATTTCTCTAACGAGTGATTTCTTTAAAGTGGGAATTTTAATTTTTGAAGTCAATCCAAGCATTTTTCCCACGAAATAATCAAAATTAAACACACTGAAATTCTCACTAATTATTTGTTCTTTACCTCTAGCAATTATTTCTCTTCGTAGTTCACGAAATAAATTTGATATTTCTTCGGATCGGTTCAACGCAATCAAAATATTGACAGATTTCTCGATGCACTCTCTTAAATTGTAGAGATTTAAATCGCTATCTCTCCAGCCCATACGAAGCAAGCGTTCCTGAGTCATTCTGAACCAGTTCAGTGATTCCTCATAAAACAGTTTTCCAGTTTTCCCCTGATCTTGACTTTGGGATCCAATGTCATAAATTAATTCTGCTATATTCAAAACCTTTCTAATAAACTGATACTGATAATAATGAAACTGATAAATAATAAACTGATCCCTCCTCCTGTCAAATATGACGCGAGCCTCTTCACATTTAGCTAGCAACATTTTATTTTCAGCTCCCTTTGATTCCAATATCATTTTAAGATGACGAAAACGTAATTCCAATGTCTCATGATCCGATTGGCCGAATACCTCATTAAATCTTTCCAATATTTCCGCCGTAAATTCTTCATTCCAATGATAATGGAGAAAATTTTTCTTGGATTGTTTAACGAGTTCTCTGTGTTTCAACAAATGTGGGGAAAGGGCTCTGAAGTGATCATCTTTAGTCCTAGCCGAATACTTCCCTTTCTTCACCATTTTGAAACAGGTTCGTAGGAGATCCATTTCTAAATTTGGATTCTTCCCATTTTTCTCCCGAATCACTGACATCCACAAATCATTCGGAAGATACATGTCACTAATGTCAAGGTATACATGCTCTCTTGGCACTTCAACCTGTATGAAGCCGTAGGTACGCAGCAAATATAATATGTTGTAGATCTCTTCACTCCCATAGTCTTCCCAATCTACTAACGCAAAGTCTATTTGTTTAGATCCTCCAAGATACGACAGTGCTTGTATTAAGCGAATGGCTTGACGACCATACTTTTCTCTATCAATGATTTGTTTGGAAAAGAACCAGATGTGTTCA
Source organism: Protaphorura armata (assembly GCA_034700305.1). Taxonomy (NCBI): domain Eukaryota; kingdom Metazoa; phylum Arthropoda; class Collembola; order Poduromorpha; family Onychiuridae; genus Protaphorura; species Protaphorura armata. The sequence goes on along the minus strand of JAQIXO010002043.1, from coordinate 8,178 downwards.
ATTTTGGATTTCAGATTCGCATCATTTTCTTTGTTGTTCCCGCGTACAGTGAGTTGTGCTTCCCTTACGGTCAAATCAATGGATTTTACCAAACATAAATTTTGCAGTCTTGGCACATTGAATCCATGAATTTCATCCTCCAGGTCGGGATCCATTTTTTGGAGACGGGAGCAAGGACACTGGAAGTAAATAATTGATAGAAATAAATAGAAAATTAAAATACATGCAGACTTGAATTGACATTTGCCATAATTAGTGGGCAAGTATGTCGTTGTATTTATCGTGGATGTGATAAGTGTATGTACAACACTCATTTCGATAGTGTGGAATTATAAACCCTTATGAGAAACCCCGTTATTCGTTATCGTAATTATCATTCTATTAGTATGAATCAGTAATTACCAGGAGGTTGATATTAATTGCTCACCTGTATTCTTTGATTGTTTCGAAATCTGAATTTTAAAATTAATGTTCAATGTGAAGATTTTCTTGAATTTCAACACAAGCCCTGAGTTTGTACTCAGCTAAGCGTCAGTTTGGCAGTACTTCACTTCACACACTTGACCTGCACCTGTAACAGCCGTTGTGTTGGTCATGCACGGCTAAGTTCGCTTTAGAACATTATTAGAATGTTCAGAGACAGAGCATACAAGTTTTACCCATTCCCTTTGTATTAAGTACATGTTATTGTAAGGCGAATTAATTATAGAGTTAGAAAGGTCAGGTAGGCAGGTGGACGTATGCTGCTTAAAAACACTGCACTGCGTAAACAGGATGTCATGCCAACATAATGTTAGTGGATGCATGAATAATATTAAGACTTTTATTTACTATACATATTTTGAAATAATAATAACGCAGTATGATATGAGCAGTCGAATGCAACTTCATCTTATTTTTAAATTCTAATCAATGAAAACATTTATCAGACAGTAGATATGCTTTTCTCAAAATTGTTATTCACAAGTTGAATTGAATCAAAACCTTGAAATAATAAATTGTGAAACACATTCAAACTCAAATTATCTTGTGTGACAACAGAAAATTGTTTATTTCGACATATTCCGTACGAAAATTACTACATCCATTTAAAATTCTAGAAAACTTAGCGAACAACTGAACACATAAATACAGTAAATATCGGATATGGAAATGTTTGGTCACAAATCCAAACCAAGTATTAGTATAATCAAGTAGATTGGTACCCGCTACAGAGATGCAGACGGGCATCAATCTAATGAGAGACTGTTTCAAAAATTCTTTTCATAGTTCCACGTTTCCCTGCATACCCTGATTATTATTAGAAATAGTATCAAGTTGTGAACATCCAAGTACCCACCAGTAAATGAATTAATGCCAGGAACGGATTTCCAATATTTTCGAGTCAATAGAATTTGAATAGATTCTTGCCATACTATATCTGTCTCTTGAATGACATTCAAAATCTCATCAATTTGGCCAAATTCAATTAGACATTTGATTAAATTCTTTACAATTTTTGAAAAATTTACACAAAGTTTCATATTCCCCATTTTTGAATTTTCTTTTTGGGTCTTTAATACAATTTTGAAAGTAAACTCTGAAATTACGAATATTTCTTCAAAGATGGATTTTTTTAAAGTGGGATTTTTGATTTTTGACACAAATCCAATCATTTTTGACAAGAAATAACAATAAGCAAAACCAAACCGAGTGGAACTATTAATAATTATTTGCTCTCTACCTTTGGCACCTGTTTTTCTTCGTAGTTCACGAAATAAATCATATATTTCTTCGGGGCGGTCTAATTTACTCAAAATGTTGACAGATTTCTCGATGCACTCTCTTAAAATGTAGAGGTTCAAGGGTCCATCCCTCCAGCCCGTATGAAGGTAGTGTTCCTGAATCATTCTATACCATTGGAGTGATTCTTCATAAAAGATTTCTCGGGATTCTCGATCTTGGCTTTGACTTCCAATGTCATAAATTAATTTCGCTATATTCAGGACCTTATTATCGGTGCACTCGGCATTCCCGTCAAATATGACACGAGCCGCTTGAAATTTTGTTAACAATATTTTATTCTCCGATTTTATCTCAAGATGGCGTAAATACAATCCCATTGCTTCATGATCCGATTGGCCGAATACCTCTTCAAATCTTTCTAAAATGTCTGCTGTAACTTGTTCACTCCAATAATTTTGAAGAAAAAATTTCTTGAAATGGTTCACGAGTACCGGATATTTTAACAAGTATGGTGAAAGGGCGCTGAAGTGATCATTCTTTCTCCTAGTTGAATATCTTCCTTCTTCAACCATTTTAAAACATGTTTGTAGTAAACAGATTTCCAAATTTGGATTCCTCCCATTTTTCTCTCGAATCACTGACATCCACAAATAATTGGGAAGAGTGATGTTGTGAATGTTACGGTATACAAGATTTTTTCGAATTCCATCAATTTGAATTAAGCCGTAGGAATTCAATAAAATCAATACGTTGAAGATCTCTTGACTCCCATAATCATAATAATAAGAACTATCGTATTCCCAGTCAACCAATCCATAATCAATTAATTCAATTCCTCCAAAATAAGACAGCACTTGGATTAAGCGAATAGCCTGACGTCCGTACTTTTCCCTATCAACGATTTGCCTGAAGAAGAACCAGATGTCATCAATGTTGGATTTCAATTTGGCATCATTTTCTAAATTGTTTCCGGGTACAGTGAGTTGAGTTTCCCTATTGATTAAATCGATTGCTTTTTTCAAACTTAAAGTGGTCAGTCTGGATATATTGGATCCAGGAATGGCATCCACCGGATTCGCATCCATTTTCGTGGAAGGATCAACGGCACTGGAAATAAATAATTGATAGAAATACGGTAATCAAAAAATATACACGTTAATTGACATACGCCTAAATTCTTGGCCAAGGATCTCCATGTATTTATCGCGGAAGGAGTGAATAACCAACGCTCAGTTTGCACACAACTTATCACTTCAATATTGCAGCAATAAGAACACTTATGAAAAAATTAAATGCCCACACTGTCTATAGAATTTGGGCAGAGGGAAAAACCCATACCAACGAAAAACCCTAACTAAAAAGACTATTTAATTGAAATATTTCTGACGCAGGTTGTCTTTAATATTTGAAAGGCTATTCATTGACTATTGACATATATCCTGCATTGGAAAACAAAAATATTTCATTATTAAAGAAAACCGTGGATTTTTGTGAACGTTTTCACCACGAATCACGACGTCATGGCATCGACGGAATTTCTGAAGAATTGATAGTACACGTGTAAAAATAATTAACTACGAGATCAATATTACTCACCAGTATTTCTTGTCTCTCTATCTCGATTCGTTGGATGAAATAAGCAATTCACTATTCATCAATTTGTGTTTGGAATAACCGTTGGTTCGGCAATACTTCTCACGACACAGTCGGTGATTTGCTCATGCAGGTAGAGTTTTTTACAATATTAGAATCCACAATGTAATGGAGCGTTCAAGTTTTACCCATTAACTCATTCTCTTTGTATTAAGTACACATGACCTAACACCAAGCACATGTTACCGTTAATTAATTATAGAATTAGAAAGGTCAAGTGGGCAGGTGGACGAATGCTGCTCAAAGCATTGCAGTGTGTAAACATATAATGTTAACATAATGTTAGTGAAAGAATGAATTGTATTGAAGCTTTTACAGTACATATACAATAATAGCTCAGTCTGGGGCAGTCAAAATCACATTCACCTAATATATTCAAATAGGAACGAATGGAAAAATTGTACACATGTCTTTCTCGAAAATGTATTTTCCAAGTCTTGGACAAATAATTTGTGAAATTCTATAAATACCTATTCAAACTCAGATTGAATTTCACATGATGTAAACAAAGTCTTACACTATTAAATAAATTATCGTGTATATTGTACCCTGTAAGACCACGTAACTCTAGTCTGAGTTCTTAAATGCAATCTCAAACCGGATTGAAATTTGAATATATTTGTGCGCTCAGGAGAGGGGTATGGTCTCTCTCTCGTATGTATTGTATGTATTCTCATGTGCTCCGGTTGTAAGTTTCCTTCCTTGAAAACTCTTTTCACTCATTCCAGAATCCTGAAATTTTGTCCCGCATGCGTTCGTGCATAACTCAATAGGTTTTACATATGTATTTGTCTAAATTTTTTATTACATATTTTACAAACATGTGGTTTCTCTCCTGTGTGTACTCTGGTACTGGTATGAACGGCTACTGTACTGGACTGAACGAACGACATTTTACATGTTGAACACTTGAAAGATTTCTCCTTGGTGTGAGTTCTCAAATGTATTTTCAGATTTGCGATGACAGTTTCTCACCAATTCTACATTTATGTTTCTTCTCCCTGGTGTGAGTTTTCAAATGACTGCTCAATGCGTAAACGTTCTCAGACGCAATTGACAACCGTAGGGTTTCTCTCCTGTATGAATTCTCGTGTGTGGAGGATTTGGAGAATTGCTTGTTACACTGGGTACCTGATAAGGTTTCTCCCCCGTGTGAACAGGTGTATGAAACCAAAGGTCAGAGCTACCAGTGTACTGTGCTGCAAAGTTTACTCAGACTGTATATCTCACTAAAGATGTGTCATATCGTTGGACACCTGACATGTCAAGAACACCTACTCATAAAAATTATTTAAGCAGTAAATATATCAAGTTAACTGTGGTTCTCGTACAATTAGAAGTTTTTACTATGATTTTTAGTTTACTTGTATTCTTTCACATAGAAAACTCTTAGATAGACGCGCTGATATCCATGGAACACGCCCGTACTAAATTTACTTTCAACCACCATGTACTGTACTACAATTGCCCAAATAAATAAATACGAGCTAATCGTAAAAAATAACAAGAATATAAATTGATTCAATCATGTATTTATTTCCCAGAAATTCCGAAGACATGCCTGCAAATGTAAACACACACGCACACATTTATAATTTACATCCAAATTCACACAATGCATCTTAAATTCAAATTATTCAACACTTGCCAGGAAAAAAAATTATTACTGGTTAACTAATTATTGCACGATTCTTCTACACAAATAAGCGGAATGCCTCAGCACACACACACACACACACTACACTACATAGTTTAATACGCGCTCCAAAATCCATCACGAAAATAATTCAGCATTCCAAATTATACTCACACACTTCTATAATATTCAGTGCAGTTTTCTTGTAATTGGGTCCCAACCCATTGGATCGACCTTGGCTCAAATACTTTTTTGTAATTTCCAAAGTTTTTTCCAATACTTGCAAACATTCAACTCTACCATTCAATGGAGTTAGACTTCTCACTATCATTGCACAGAAATCAATCATTACTCCACTCATTTGAGCCGAAAAAATACTACATTTTAAACGCTCCTCATTTTCAGGGCTATCTATGAATTTCACAAAATTGTTCAGAAAAATGACCAACTCGTTCATTTGACTCAATTCAATCAAACATCTTCCAACCAACGATACATACGAGTATTTATAAAAATGGTAACTTAGAAGAGGGAGAGTGGATGGAGAGAGACACATTGGAATAATTGTATTAACAGATTGTGCCAAAAAAGAATTTCGTAGTTCCAAGTTGTTCTTCAAAACCTCATTTTCTATACAAATGTTAAGTATCAATGTGTGAATATTTAAATAGTCCTCAGCGTATGAAACAACGTCAGCAACTTCCCAATTTCTATCAGTCAGAACACATTGAATAGATTCTTGCCAAACTAAATCTGTCACTTGAATTACATTCAAAATCTGATCAAATTGATCCAATTCAATTAAACATTTGATGAAATTCTTTACAATGTTCGGAAATTCTTTACAAAGTTTCTTATTCATCCATTTAATGTTTTCCTTTTGTGTATTTAATACAACATTGAAAGCAAACTCTGAAGTTTTGAGTAATTCCCCAAAGACCGATTTTTTTAAAATTGGATTTTTGAACTCCAAAGTAAATTCAATCAGTGATGACAAGAAATAATCGAAAGCAAACGGATTGAAATCCTTACTAATTATTTGCTCTTTACCATTTAAAATTATTTCCCGTCGTAGTTCACGAAATAAATCATATATTTCTTCTGGTCGGACCAGTTCAATCAAAATGTTGACAGTTTCCTTGATACAATCTTTAAAATAGTAGTAGTTGAAATCGCCATCCCTCAGTCCCTTCAGACGTAGGCGCGCCTGGACCATTATGTACCAGCGCAGTGATTCTACATAGAAAATGTTTCGATCTTGACTTTGAGATCCGATGTCACGAATTAATCTCGCTATTTCCCAATCCTTCACATTCTCATAATCTCTGTTCCCGTCAAATATGAGACGAGCCTCTTCACATTTTCCTAACAATATTTTATTCTCAGCTTCGTTCGTTCTCGCTTCGTGTAACATCATCTCAAGATGATGATAGCGTAGTCCCATGGTTTCATGGTCCAATTTGCCAAAAACGTCCTCAAATTTCTCCAAAATGACCGCCAGAAATTGTTCATTCCAATGATTTTGGAGAAAAAAAGTCTTGCATTGTTTGACAAGTTGTCTATGTTTTAATATGTAAGGAGAAATGGCTCTGAAGTGTTCATTATTGTTCCAGGTCGGATACCATCCATTTTCCACCATTTCGAAGCAGGTCCGTACTAATTGCACTTCTAAATTTGGATTCCTTTCATTTTTCTCACGAATCACTGACACCCACAAATCATTCGGAAGTGTGATGCCACGGATGTCATTGGTTTCTTCTCCAGTGTCAAGGTTAACTGTTAACAGTCCACTGTTAAGGTTAACAAATTGTATTATGCCATAGGTGTACAGTAAATTCACTACTTCGAAGATCTCTTCATTACCCTCGCATTCCCAATCTATTAATCCATAGTGTATTGTTTGATTTCCTCCAAGATAAGACAGAGATTGGATCAAACGAATGGCCTGTCGTCCGTACTTTTCTCTATCAATGATTTGTTTGAAGAAGAACCAGAGGTTTTCAATATTGGATTTCAATTTTACAACATTTTCTTCATTGTTCCCGAGTACGATGTGGTGACTTTCTCTAATCGCTTTTTTCAAACTAGAAGTTTCTAATCTGGGTACGAATCTTCGATTTTCATTTGATGAGATGTCACCCATTCTTCCACCGGGAGCAAAGAAACTGGAAAGAATAAATAGAAAATACACACATTGATTGACATTCGTCGTATAGGATGGCCAAGCATTATTGTGTTCATCATGGAAGTGGTCAGAGGTGAATACCACACTCATTAGACAACACTCAACACTCAATTTACACAAAACCTATCAACCTTACAAGGTAAACTATTTGGGTGCTCTTATCATCCAAATAGTTTACCTTGTTAGTGGAAGAGTATAAACTCAAATAAAAAAACTATGATGCTATGATGTCTAAAACTAAATGCATGGATCAGGATCGATTTTCTTGGCAGCAGCACGGAAACAGAAAGTAAAGAATTGATAGAAATAAAGTGAAAATTCACACTCGAATTGACATTCGTCATGATTCCTGGGCAAGTATCTCTTTAGTTGTATTTATTGTGGAAGAGGTGAGTAGACAACACTAATTTCGATATTGCAAAAATAAAAACCCTTATGAAAAAAGCACTCACGCCATAATTTACAAAAACCCCATTTGAAGCGAGTTCAAGGCATGCAAATCGAACCCCACTACAGACAGACAAAACGAACATTTACGTATGTGTGCATATAAGATGAACAAAAATTAAGTCCAAAACAACATTTTGGAAATTATCAAAGTACACACGGCAAGGAAATACACATACGCAAAAAACTACATTTCATCTTGTTCGCAATCTTAATTTTCATTCTTATGAGTATAAATCAGTAATTAGGTGATGGATATGAATTACTCACCTGTAGTCTTTGTCTCGAATTCCGAATTTTAAAAGTTAATGTCCAATGTGAAGATTTATTTTGAATTCCAACACCTAGTGCTATGGGACTATGTACTATGTGGGATGCGTCAGTTCGGCAGTACTTTACTTCACACACTTGACCTGCACCACTAACTCCCGTTGTGTTGGTCATACACGGCTAACTTCGCTTTAGTACGTTACTAACTAGAATGATCAATCCAATGCAATGTAGAGAGTACAATTTTTACCCATTCCATTTG